>JAJOOE010000393.1:0-47247 GCA_036250405.1 Solanum raphanifolium | reverse complement strand
GTCGCGGACTAGCTCCCCCAAGGAGCAAAAATTTAGATCACGACGCAGTCGTGTCGAGGACTCTACTGTCTCAAAATTTAATTCCAAATATCTTCAGGGAACAGCTCCGCGTCGCAGACTTGTTCCGCGATGAAAATGCAGAAATTCAGAAATCGATTTTTTATTTCATTAAAGAGTCCAACTAAGTGAGGGGTATTTTGGGTACTTTAGGGGACGTGTATATTATGATTTTTAAGTCAATTTACCTCACTTTTATCACTCAAACACAAAACCCCAAAGATCTAAACCTAAAGTTCCTCCTTCTCTCTACTCTCTCTCTCTCTCTTCTCAAGAACTGCATTGAAGAAGATTGAAGATTCAAGTTGAAGACCAAATCTCCAAGGTTTCAACTTGGATTTTTGTGGTTAATTCCTCAATAAGGTATGGTTGCTTATCACTCTTGGGATTCCTTTCCCCAAGAGGCCCCTTTAAGATGAATTTCAAAATCTCCAATTTCTAGGTTTCAATCCAAAAACGTGGGTCTTCTTTCTAAAATAAAATTGATGTTATAAACTGACTTTGATTGATGTTATATGAACAATTATGGATGAATTTATATTGTATTGGTGGTTTCTTGAACAATTCCCCATGAGATCTCTTTCTTTTCCTAATTCTAACCCTAATTTGTGTTGGATATTGATTGAAGGCTATGAATTGAATGTGATGTTATGTAATTCATGTTTGTATGATGATTCTACCCTAGGTTATGAATAGTTTCTATGAAATTAGGGTTGAGTCTTTGAATGAAGCCTTGGAGGCTATGAACGGAATCTGTCAATTGCTTATATTGATGTTGATTATGTTATTACTTCATGAATTAACTTGTATTATGTATTGGTTATGAATTGTTTGGTAATTGAAGTATGAATGTCCCATGAAGGGCAAGAAGGTATGAAGGTTGGTTCTTGTTTGAATTCAAGTATGAAAGGTGAATTACTTAGATTGTAATGATGCTATACCTAATGTATTGTTGTGGTGTTGATGACCTAGTTTCCTCATCCTTAACCCTCTACACTTGAATTAGCGATGAATTATGTATGTTTGTTATGGTATGATTGCTATATGATTGAAAGGTAGTTCGCATGATTATAATGTAATGTAAAGTGAAAGGTTTAATCACTTGCTAAGTATTTCTAAAGTGAAAGGATTGTTACTCACTTATGAACACATATGAGCTATTATGGTAAGATGTCTACATAATAGTCTAGTAAAGGCTAATGTGAACTTATGTGATGACTAAAGATGATTACAAAAGGGAATTAGATGCTTAGCACCGAAAGGGCATGTAAATGAGATGGGGGTCTCACGTTTAGTAAGTCCGGATTACCCACGGTATGCATTGTCTCATGAGATGGAAACCCCTACATTTAGTAAGTTAGGGTTTCTAGAAGCAATCTCCTTGACCATTAACTATGTGCCCACGTAGGACTCTAGCTTAGTGGATCCACCTAGATAGTTATGTACGAATGGTTACACCTTAGGCAAGTGTCAACCCTCTCTTTTCGGTGTGGGAGTAGAAAACCGGATTCCATGTAGCTCTCATGGTCTATGTCGGTTATGGGAATATCTCCCTAATGTAAATGTAAATGAACGTAAGAAAGGTGTGAACTCTTACTAGGGCTATCTTAAATGTTTCTACATAGTGTAAGGGAGGGTATGGGACTTCTCTTGCACATTGCACTTGTGGGATCCTAAGGGATGGTTGTAGTAGTGTTCTCTTATGATTATCATGATATGACTTATGTATGTTGAAGTTATGTTATGTATGATCATTATGAATATGGTAAGTTATGATGAAATATGATCTTATGAAGGTATGCATAAAGTAGGTTGTTTAAGGCGATACTTGGCTTTGAATAGGATTATGGGGTTCTATTCTTTGCATTGCACTAGTATTGCTTGGGTTGTTTACATGTTGGATGATATTATGTTGGTTTGGAGTATGATGCTTACTTTGTGTGCATATTGGATTTACTTGGTAAAAAGCATGTTTTGACTAAATGTCCCTTTTATGCATGTTTTAATGGTTTTTATGTGTAGTAGCCATAGTTAGTACTTGTGTTGTACTAACCCTTATTTTCTCCCTTTTTCCCCAAACATTTAGGTTCGGGCCGTTGAGGATTCAAGCTTACTTCTCAAGACACTTGGAGTTGCTTCCCGAAGTTGGTGAGTCCTCAAGTCCGAGGACAAGACCCTATGATCTAGCTTCTATTTTTACTTCTTTGCTTATGTTGAAAACATTGTTTTACTTTTCTATTTCAAGACTTCTTATTGATGTAAGGGTTAAGTCCCATTTTCGATACTTCTATGTCTAGATGGAACATTGTGATGAAGTTAGATTCTGTTTTTCATGTATGAAGTGAAGTTGAACTTCCAACATAAAAGTTTTAAATTTTCCGTGATTTTATTCTATGATACATGCTATGACAATGCTAAGGGCTTGTATAAGACCTCTTTGAGGTCGAATACATCGGTAATGACTAGGGGGTACTCTCGGGTTGTTACACTAGAGTAGGAGACTATAGGTGTATAACCCGACTCATACAATTAACCCTGTAAACCATTAATTTGACAACTGAAATTAGTTCTAAGCTGATAATATGATACATGAGATTTAGTATATGCTGCAGCCCTGGAATTTCCTTTTACTTGCTTGAAACATCATATTAAAGTCGTTCACAATTGGTTACTTTTATTTAGTGCATAATTATTAGTAGTTAACAATCATCACAATCTCTTAAACGGTTACTTTTACTTTTATTTGTAGAATTGAGTGTCTAATATAAATTAATCATAAGTCCCTTGGGAACGATAACTCGTTCTTTAAGAATCTATATTACTTGCGCGACCACGTACACTTGCGTGTATATTGGGAAGCAACAAGTTTTTGGCGCCGCTGCCGGGAACTTAGAAATTGATTTATATTCGATCTTCCTAAGTCTACAATTAGAATATTCAGGTATTAATTACTTTATCTTAGCTTGTTTATTACAGGCACTTGACTTTCAGGTTTGGCTCGAAAAGGAGAACTTATAGAACCTTACAACGAACCCGAAAGAGTTTTACGCCAGTACAGAAAAATGAATCAAGGACGTCAAAAAGAATTGGGGTTAGGTCTTAGGAGGAACAATGATGAGAATAACCAAGACAACGTGAATAACCCAGAGAATCTGAACAACTAAGAGAACTTGAATAGCCAAGAGGTACCCCCTGTAGTACCCGCAAGGCCCGTTCATGATGTAGCAGTCCACTCACAGCCAATTTGGCATCTAGTATTAGGAAACCTCCACCGGGGGGTAGATTTGAACTGAAACAGGGCATGGTACAACTCCTCTATTCTAATGGGCAATTCACGGGTCTACCCCACGAGGATCCTCAAATCCACCTTAGGAACTTTATAGATATTACTGATACATACATCCGAACTGGAGTCTTATCGGACTATGTGAGGTTGACGTTGTTCCCATACTCATTGTTAGGAGCTTCAAGGCGTTGGTTAGATTCTGAGCCACCAAACTCCATCACTACCTGGGATTATCTAGAAAAGAAGTTCTTGAGTCGATTCTTCCCATCCAAGAAAACCGCTAAGCTGGGTAGTGATATATTAATCTTTACTCAAAACTAGGGAGAGGACATGTACCAAGCAAGGGCTCGTTTCAAACAAATGTTGAATGCTTTCCCGCACCACATGCAAACTAATGAGGTACTTGCTCATACTTTCTTTAAGGGTTCAGATTATAATGCTCGTGTGCTTCTTAATAGTGCAGCAGGTGGACAGGCCCTAGCTAAAACATGTGAAAGAGTTGTTTGACTTACTCGATAGACTCTCCGAAGGGAACCGAGGGTATGAGAGGGAAATACCTAAAACCACAACCCAAAGGGCCGCAGGAATTTTAATGCCAAATTAGATAAGATGCAACATAATATAGCCATGCATTTCAAATAGATGTCCTTAAATCAAGCACCGGTTAACATGGTACAACAGGCATCAAATTGGTGTGGGGTATGTGGTAGTGGAGCTCATGAAACCGAGAAATGTGAGGCAAACCCGAATTCCATAAACTATTTGGTTAATGCACAAAAGGGTTGAGTTCAGCAAAATTATGGTAACACTTACAACCCTAGTTGGAGGAACCATACTAACTTCTCATGGGGTGGGAACCAAAACCAAAATCAGGCTCAAGGGGCTAAC
Source organism: Solanum raphanifolium (assembly GCA_036250405.1). NCBI lineage: Eukaryota > Viridiplantae > Streptophyta > Magnoliopsida > Solanales > Solanaceae > Solanum > Solanum raphanifolium. The sequence continues at coordinate 43,016 of JAJOOE010000393.1, read as the reverse complement.
CAATACCGTTCTCAAGGGGCTAGGCAAAAAATACCAAAATCCTAACCAAGGCGCAAATCCTAGTGCACCAAATTGGGGGATGACCAATGAAGAGCTACTCCAAAAGCTCATGACTGAAATAGGGACCAAAATAAATGCTAGAATAGATAAGCATGATGAGAACATTAGAAACACCCAAATGTCCCAAATGAGTTTAGAGAAACAAGTTGCACAAGTAGCTAATTCTCTAAACTTGCGTCCCCAATGTGGGTTGCCCGGTGATACTGAACCCAACCCAAAGCAATTGCATGCAGTAAGTACTAGAAGTGGGTTACAATTAGAGGAACTAGCTCCAAAGAAGAGAGATACTGAGGCAAGTACCAAAGAAAAGAAAGTGGAAGAGGTAATAAAAAGCTCCAATGTTGAGGTACCCGTTCCTCAAAAGAAATTACCACCTCCGTTTCTACAAAGGCTCAAAAAGCAGAATGAAGATGAATGCTTCGATAACTTTCTCTCTCTCCTTAAATAGGTTCACATTAATCTGCCTTTGGTTGACATTTTGCAGGGTATCCCAAAGTATGCTAAATACGTGAAGGACATTGTGGCTAGCAAGAGGAGGCTCACGGAGTATGAAACTGTAGCACTTACTGAGGAGTGCAACTCTAGGATCCAAAATAGACTACCCAAAAAGTTAAAAGTTCTGGGTAGTTTTACTGTGCAGATTACAATTGGGAAAAGTGTTCATACCCGCGGGTTGTGTGATTTGGGGGAAAGTATAAATCTGATACCCTTGTCATTATATCAAAAGCTTGGGTTGGGTAGTCCAAAACAAACCACTGTTATTCTCCAACTCGTTGATAGATCCATTGCTAGGCCAGAGGGGGTGGTAGAAGATGTGTTAGTTCAAGTAGGTTCATTGAATTTTCCTGTAGATTTTGTGGTCTTAGATTTTGAACCTGATTTTGAAGTTCCATTCATTTTGGGACGTCCGTTCTTGGCCACGGGTAGAGCACTGATTGATGTAGCAACTGGTCAATTAACCATGAGGGCACATGATAAGGTTGAGGTATTTGATGTTTATCGCGCTTTAAAATTGCCTTCTATTTATGAAAATTTGGCTGTTATTACTGTGGTTGATCACACAGTAGAATCACAAGTAGTTGTGCCCGAAGATCCTTTAGAAAAAGTGTTAGTGGGTTGTGAGGTAGATGGGGATCCTGAGGCCCAAGAGATAGAGACATGTTTGAATCTGGCAATGGTAGAGGCTCGCAGGTATAAAGTGGAGCCATTAGATCGTGAGTTAGGGCCACCACCCAAACCCTCCATCGAAGAACCCCCCAAGCTGAAACTGAAAACACTGTCGGCTCACCTCAGGTATACTTATTTGGGTACTAACTAAACTTCGCATGTTATACTTTCTGCAGAGTTGTCTGAATTACAGGTTGATGCGGCACTAAGGATCTTAAAGCGGAGGAAGAAAGCAATTGGATGGCAGAAGGCTAATATTCATGGGATTAGTCTGGCGTTATGTATATACATAATTTACATGGAAGAGGATCACAAACCAAGTGCACAACATCAACGTCGGCTAAATCCTTTGATGAAAGAAGTGGTAAGAAAGGAAGTCATAAAGTGGCTAGATGTTGGAGTTGTGTACCTGATCTCTGATAGTAAGTGGGTAAGTCCGGTACAATGTGTTCCCAAGAAAGGAGGTATGATAGTGGTAAGGAACGAAAATAATGATTTGATTCCTACTAGAGCAGTGACCGGGTGGAGAATTTGTATGGATTACCGGAAACTAAATGATGCCACCCGAAAAGATCGCTATCCCATTCCCTTCATTGATCAGATGCTTAACCGACTAGTAGGGAAAGAGTACTATTGTTTCTTAGAAGGGTATTCCGGTTACAACCACATCTTAATTGCCCCCGAGGATTAGGAAAAGACCACGTTCACTTGTCCTTATGGTACCTATGCTTTCAAACGCATGCCATTCGGACTTTGCAATGCACCGGTGACTTTTCAAAGGTGTATGATGGCCATTTTTCACGATATGGTGGAAGACTTTGTAGAGGTGTTCATGGATGCTTTCTCCGTCTTTGGGAAGTCTGTTGAGGTATGTCTCCGGAATCTTGATAAAGTACTTGCTAGATGTGAGGACACTAACTTAATTCTAAACTGGGAAAACTGTCATTTTTTGGTTAGAGAGGGGATAGCGTTGGGACATAAGGTGTCTAAGTCAGGTTTAGAGGTTGATAAGGCCAAGGTAAAAGTTATTGAAAAATTGCCACCTCCCATTTCTGTAAAAGGGGTGCGTAGTTTTCTTGGTCATGCAAGTTTTTACAGGCGATTCATCAAGGATTTTTCCAAGATTGCAAGACCTATGTGCAGTATTTTGGAGAAGGAGGTGAAGTTTGACTTTGATGAGATGTGCTTGAAAGCTTTTGAGATGTTGAAGAGGAACTTAATTGAGGCACCCATCTTAATTGCTCTTGATTGGGGACTACCATTTGAACTCATGTGTGATGTAAGCGACGTAGCAGTGGGTGCAGTGTTGGGACAAAGAAAGAATAAAGTGTTCTACTCGACTATTATGCAAGCAAGACCCTTGACTCTACACAAGCGTATTACACAGTAACTGAGAAGGAGATGCTAGCTCTAGTGTTCGCCTTTGACAGGTTCAGATCATATTTGGTAGGTACTAAAGTTATTGTTTATACTGACCATGCAACTATTAGGTACCTCTTCAACAAGAACGATGCTAAACCAAGGCTGATTCAATGGATATTGCTTCTCTAAGAATTTGACCTTGAGATCAAAGATAGCAAAGGTACTGAAATTCAAATAGCTGATCACTTGTCTAGGTTGCAGGATTTTTCCCATGTGAATGAAGGTGAGCGAATCCGAGAAGAGTTTCCAGATGAACAATTGTTGGCATTAGATATCTCTCAAGTGCCATCGTATGTAGACATTGTGAATTTAATAGTAAGTGGAGACTATCCTACGGGTGCAACCACCCAACAAAAGAAAAAGCTAAATCATGATGCTAAGTTCTACATTTGGGATGAACCGTTCTTGTTCAAGCAAAATGTGGACCGGGTAGTGAGAAGATACATTCCAGAGTATGAGGTTCACAAAGTGCTTAAAAGTTTCATGCTAACCCATATGGCGGTCACCACGGAGGAGAGCTCACTGCTCATAAGGTACTACAATCTGGTTTCTTTTGGCCCTCGTTACTTAAAGATTTTATTGCTTTTGTGAAGGGTTACGATAAATGCCAAAGGTTGGGTACTATTTCAAGAAGACATGAGATGCCGCTAAGTAACATTTTGGAGGTGGAAATTTTTTATGTGTGGGGTATTGACTTCATGGGTCCCTTCCCGCCAACTAGTGGAAACTAATACATTCTTGTGGCAGTGGATTATGTGAGTAAATGGGTTGAGGTTGTCGCTCTTCCTTCAAATGATTCAAGGGTTGTGATAAAGTTCATCAAGTAGCACATCTTCACTCATTTTGGCACTCCAAGAGCAATCATAAGTGATGGAGGTAAGCATTTCATTAACCATCTAGTTAAAAATATTTTTGCTAAGTATGGTGTTCGGCATAAGGTTGCTACAGCTTACCATCCTCAAACGAGTGGCCAAGTGATGGTGTCGAATAGAGAGGTGAAGCAAATTTTACAGAAAATGGTAAATGCGCAGAGGAAAGATTGGTCTGAGAAGTTAGATGATGTGTTGTGGGCATATAGAACTGTTTACAAGACACCCATAGGGACTTCTCCCTATCACATAGTATTTGGGAAAGCATGTCATCTTCCGGAAGAATTAGAACATCAAGCTTATTGGGCAATTAAGAGATTGAATTTGGACCCCGAGCTGGCCGGTAAAAAGAGAGTGAATCAATTGCATGAACTTGAGGAGTTTAGACTCCACGCGTACGAGAATGCCAAGCTTTACAAAGAAAAGACGAAGAGGTGGCATGACAAGCACATAGTTGCGCGTACTTTCACTCCGGGGGAAAAGGTACTACTCTTTAACTCTAGATTGAGGTTATTCCCCAGAAAACTAAGGTCTAAATGGATGGGTCCTTTCGAAGTTGTAAGAATGACACAACATGGGGTTGTTGAACTTAAAGGTAAGACTGGCCTTACGTTCTTGGTCAATGGGAAAAGGGTGAAACACTACTTTGGTGAGGATTCGGATCGTGATCGGGAGGCTCTTGAGCTAAATGATGAATGATCCAAGTTGCGTTGTGCCGCACGTTAAATCAAGCGCTACATGGGAGGCAACCTGTGAACAATATGTAATAGATAAGTAGTTCGTTTTCTATATTTTGATTTTTATTGTTTTAGCGTAGTTTCAATTCCTAGACTATATGAAGCACTTTTAATTATTAGTTTTAGCTAGATAGGATTTTTCATTACTTGTAACTTAGTTTGTAATACCAAAAAAAAGAAAAAAATTGAAGCCAGGTGCATTGGCAGGCGCGCCGCGCCTAGCATGAAGATTCAGCGACGATGTTGGGGAGCTACGCTGGAGCGTCACCCCTCAATCGTGCCATTGCCCAGAATTTATTTTTATTTTAGAAACCGGGTTTTGACCCGGTTCAAACCCGACCCACTACCCTTATAACCCCCAAAATCCCAAATTCTTTCCCCATTCTCCTATAAACTACCCAACCCCCCAATATACTCTCCAACTCTTCTTCTTCTTCCTCTATTACTCTCCACCTTCCTCCCTTAACACCCACTCAAAACCTTTCACTTTCCCAAAACCAACTCTCTTTCTTCCCCTCACCTACTATAACACCCTTTCTCCCCGCAAATCCAACACCGTCTTTCTTCTTTAATTTTGTTTTCTTATTTTCTTCCACCACCACTGCCGTAACCGACCCCCCCCCCCTTTTTTTCTAATTTTATTTCTTTTCTCCACTTTTCTCTTCTTAACAGGTGGGATGGCTCCAAAAGCAAAGAATGTGGCGGGTTCTAAGCGGAGTAGGAAGGGTGAAGCATCCGGGTCATCTAATCGGGAACCAGTCAGGAAATTTGGGAAAAAGGAGGTGGAGCGGTATGGTTGGGAATGGTTTGAGTGTCAGTGCAAACCGAAGTATATGGGAGACGAGTACATCCATGAGGTAAGGTTGCAGTCTCAATTTCCTGTTATTTATTGGACTGTGCTTGAGTTGGGGCTGAGATTTATTTTTGATCATCTGGGAGATGGTAATTTGTCTTTAGTTCGTGAGTTTTATGCAAATTGGCTCACTGAAACTAAGTATAAAATTGTTCCTATTAGAGGTAAGGATGTGAAGTTGAATGCTACGATACTAAATGAATTTTTAGGGACCCCAAATTGTGATTCTGATGACTTTAATACATTGACGGATAAACCTCCTTATAGGGATATCCGACATACATTATGTGGGGTAGAGTCCACAGCTAGGTGGGAGCATAGCAAGGATACTGGGAGGCATAACACCCTTCACTTTGCTAATTTCAATCAAGTTGCTAGGGTGTAGTTAAAGATAATGTGTAATGTGTTGCTACCCGCGAAAAATCTAACAGAGGTGACGAGGGATAGAGTGGTGTTAGTTTATATGTTGATGAATGGGATGCACATTAATGTAGGGGAAATTCTTAGACAGAACATGATGAAATTTAGGAACAATATGAGGTGGAGGTTTTGCTGTGGTGGTTTGATAACCAATTTTCTGAGGGTCCAGGGTATTGAGGAAGAGGTTGTGGACTTGACTATTGCTTTTCACCTGGATCTGACAGGTAAGTTAGTTGATGTGACTCGAACAAAAGCACTAGACACGTCTTATGGAACTGTCTTGTCTGCCCAAGAGAAGCAAGCCCGTGATGACAGTATCATGGCAAGAATGTTCGGTTTGGTAGAGCTGCAGCTGCGGATCGGAGAACGCCCGGTTACAAATGAGGAGATGGAAAACCTGGCGAATCGCTACCCTTTGATTGAGAGTACAGCGTCCTTATGCAGGACTGGTCTCGTATTTTTGGAGCCTTTGGATGATGATGAGGCTACTGCTGATTAGGTGATGGATGATGAGGAGGATGATGTTGTAGATGAGGAGGTGAATGCCTTGATGGTGTTCAATGGTGGTGACGACGAGGCCTAAATGCCCGAGGGAGTATTCCTAACTCTATACTTTGCTTTAAGTGCACTGAGGATAGTGCTTATTTTTAAAGTGTGGGGTGGGTAATATGTCTCTGTTGTATATAGTTGTTTACTGCTTTATCGAGTCTAGTTTTAGTTTTTAGTTGAATCTTTTAATTTTTTTAAATTTTGGGTTCCCCAGCGTTTGTTTTCGGTACTTTTACTAAGGATTATCCCTTTGAACCAACTAGGACTAGTTTACTACTTTATTGAGTCTTAGAGTCGTCAGAGGAGTGGCAGTTCCCAATGATGGATGGATGACGACCGTCTTAAGGGAAAATTAGTCACATAGAGGAGTAGGATTGAGAAACCAACCTTGGTCTTTTGAAACTATGTCCGAAAAAGTTAGCCAAACGTCATGGGTAGTCACAATTGGAAAAGTACAATAGAATGTTAACCTTGTAACAAGCATGTGCTCTTAGTTTGACTCAAAAATATTTTTAAAAATTGGGCTTAATTGTGTAGTAATACCATAATGCAAGTTGTATGAGCATGTTAGTTGATATATCCTTATATGTGTCATGCTGCCATGTGTGGTGAGTGTTGTTTGGTTCTTGCTTAACTTGATATCTAGAACTTGCCTTGTGTGTGTTGAATTAGTAGCTTGTATGAATTAGGGAATGTGATTGAGGCGTTTCTTTGAATTAACCAATTCTTGACTCTACTTGTATGCCTACCATTGAAATTATCCCTAGTGAAGCCCAATTGAGCCTTTAGCCTTGTTTGTTGAAAAGCCGCATGATAAGCTGAAACCCATTTGCTTGATACCAAGTTCTTTTGATCCAAAAAGAAAATCCTTAATGCATTATGTTAAGAAGAAGGGTTGAAAATTGTTGGTTGATATAAGAAGGGGTGAAATGCTAAATTGTGTGGAAAATAAAAGGAGAAGTAAAAACTGTGTTTTGGCCCTGATCCTTAGTGACAATGTGCACCTCAACTCAATTGAGGGTGGCTATTTCAGAAATATGCTCTAAACATTGGCCCTGGTCCTATCAAGGATAATGTGTACCTTACTCGGACTTTAAAATCTAGAGTGAGGGTGGCTAGTGCAAAGGCATGAAAAGAAAAAAATGTATATAAATAAATGAAAGGCAGAGATGGAGCAACAAAAATGGGGTAAATAGTCATGAAGTGTGTACTAGGAGGAAAGAAAAGATATGAAGGAGATTGTTGGCAAAATAATGGCATGTGCATTAGGGAGGTGTAGTCAATAAAATAATTCCTACATATTCCCTTCCTTACCTTAAGCCGATATTAAAACCAAATGAAAGTCCTCTTGATTCCTTAAGAAATATAATGTGAAAGTAAGAATACATTATGTGCAAGCTTATGGTATGTTGAGAGAGGTAAGAACCTATTTTGTGAGAATGAGTTGATTGTTTGAAAAATAGGCCTTGTTGATATTGTGATTGCTTGAGTGAAAGGCCTTACTAAACAAGAATAAGTGAAGGCATTCATGGCATGTGTAGGATTATCTAATTGGTGTGTTTGTATGAATTTGCATTAGCCCGAAAAAATATTAAAAGAGTCATTCTTTGAGCATGTGTTGTAACTTGGTGTAAAAGTTGTGAAGTGTGCATCCGTTGTGAACTATATGATCATGATTAAAATATTTGGTTGATTTAAAGGTGGGTTGATAAGTCCAAGGGTGGTTGTAAAAAAAGTTGATAGTCTAAACATGTTTCAGGACAAACAAAAGTCTAAGTGTGGGGTGGTGATCTTAGGCATATTTATATGCCTAAGTTGTCAATATGTGCCCATGAATTGATTGAAGTAATGAATGATCTTGAGTCTATTAGCTTGATTTTGGTATACTTGCTATGATTATGCACTAATACATGTGATTAGAGATTTCAGGAACTCTCAAGGAAATTGGAGTTAAATTGAAGAAAAGAGATTCAAGAAAGCATGAAAAGCGGCTAAGGATGAAGGACCCAAGGCCAGGCGCACTGCTAGGCGCAAGGCGCCAAGGGCCAACATTCAGTGGCCTTTCTCAGGCACTCTGAGAGGCGCAACGCGCCAAGGTCCAACATTCTAGGGCCATTCTCAAGAGCTCTGAAAGGCGCGACGCGCCAAGATTGAAACTTCAGAGGTGAAGTCTGGGAGCGATGAAAAGCGCGACACGCCAGTGGGATCCCGACTTTTCCAACTTAAAAGTGTAAAAAAAGGATTCCTAATTGTAATAGACTTTGGCTCAAATTTTCCTACCATTATAAATAGACCCTTAGGGCTCCATTGTTAGGGTTCAACTTTTATTGGGTGTGGAAGAGCAAGTATTCACGTTTGTAATAGGTTTTGATCTTCTAACTCTTTTATTTTCTGAAAATCGCATGAACAATTGAATTTTGTGGTTTTCTAATAGCATGAGTGGCTAAACACCCTTGTTCTGGGCTCTAGGTACAAACGTACTGTTGATTATTAAAGGCTTTTTGAATTAATTCTTGGTTGTCATTATAAGTTACTTCTATATTCTTGTTTTAGTATTTTATGCTTAATCACCATAAGATATATGTATTGTCTAATCTTAAAATTGGGAGAGGAGAGGTTAGATAGACCAGAGAATATAGAGAGCTCGATCGACCCACTTGATTGAGGTGATTTGTGTTTAGGAGTGACGCCCAGACGAACAACTTGCTTGGTTACGAAACAGGATAAAATATAAATGTTCGCCAGTTAGTCTGTTTATCCCCGCTCAACGATGTAGTTAGACAACTAACTGGAGTAGGCGACTAGAGGTGTATAACCCGACTCATACAATTAACCCTGTAAACCAGTTACTTGACAACTGATATTAGTTCTAAACTGATAATATGATACATGAGATTCAGTATATGCTGCAGCCCTGGAATTGCCTTTTACTTGCTTGAAAATCATATTTAAGTCGTTCACAATCGGTTACTTTTATTTAGTGCATAATTATTAGTAGTTAACAATCATCTCTTAAACGGTTACTTTTACTTTATTTGTAGAATTGAGTGTCTAATATAAATTAATCATAAGTCTCTTGGGAACGATAACTCGTTCTTTAAGAATCTATATTACTTGTGCGACCACGTATACTTGCGTGTATATTGGGGAGCAACAATTATAGCGAATGTGTTACCTCTAAAAATAATTAGGACACCATTTTACCTCTTGATTGAATTCCCTATTGTATCACTCCCTGTAGGATCAACCCCAACTCTTAGTTGGGTTTATACTTACTAACGACCACCTACACTTAGAATTGGATGAAGTGTAGTTGAGCGTTATCAAAAATGGCACCGCTACCGGGGAGTAGTGTTTAGAATTCATTTATTGAAGTTAGTCGTGAACCGATTTTGTTGTAGTTGAATTATCTTATTTGAGTTCTTTGTTGGCTTCTCTAAAACAAGTGAACAAATGAGTGTAAATGGGAGAAATGCCAGACAACTTGGGAACAACCATGACATCAGGAATTTGCATGATGTCAATGAGGATCAGTTGGGAAGTGCATGTGATATCTAATTGCCTCCGACTGTGGGCAATGCGGTGTTTCATGTGACCAGCACAATGTTGCAGTTGTTGCAAATGAAGGGTCTCTTTGGAGAACTCGCTCATGAGGACCCTAATGACCACATTCGAAACATTATGGATGTATGTGGGATGTTCTCTTTCAAAAATACTCAAGAGTCAGTCTGACTTCGTTTGTTTCCTTTTTCTCTTATGAGGGAAGCAACGAAGTGGTTGACTGAACTACCAAGGGATTTAATTACTTCTTGGGAGGAACTCACTGATGCGTTTTATGAAAGGTTTTTCCCTCCTTCAAAGATGGTTAAGTTGAGGGATAATATTCAGAACTTCAAGAGAGTTGATGCTGAACCTATCCATGAGACATGGTTAAGGTTCCAAAAGTTGATGCTCCAATGTCCAACTCACGGGCTACTGGACAACATGTTATTGCACTACTTTTACTGGAGCCTCAACATGGTCAACAAAGGTGTGGCAGATCAGCTCATCTGAGGCGGAATCATGAGACAACTGTTTGACATAGCATCCACCCTTCTTGATGAAATGACAAAAATTAATCGTGCATGGTACACTAGAGAAGATCATGTGTCTCATTTGAACTTTGGGCTGACAAAGGAACAACTAGACAAGAACTAGGAGCGAGATGAAAGCATGACCAAAATGATGGCCCAAATGGACCTATTGACAAAACATGTCATGGGAAGTGGCTGCAAGGCTGTTAATACAGTCGAAATTAATAGTGGTATAAATCCTGATGAAGCACACTTTGAGGCCATGTACAATGAAGAAGTGAATTTCTTGACAAACCAAGCGGGGAGTTCTCATCCGAATTATCCAAGACTGGGTGGGAATCAAGGTTGGAATAGAGATCGGGATGATGGTTGGAGAGATCGAGATCGTGAATAGCGTGACCGTGGTGCAAATTGGACGGATCGGGATGGCGACAAAGATCGCTATGTACCTCCCATGAGCGTCAAAAGCCGAAAAAACCAAGGGTTGATCCTGAAAATTTTTGAACCGAGGATATGCTTGCTCGTATTCTAAACAATGTAGAAGGATTGGACAAGGTGCTAAAGGAAATGAAAGACAACGTCTTTTCCCTTAACCAAACGATCACATCACACTCGATATCCATTAAGCAGTTGGAACCAAAGATGGGTCAGATCTCGGCTCATTTAAATCCAAGGCAAAAGGGGGGATCCCAAGTGATACTTTGTTGAACCTGAAAAATTAGGCATGATCCCATGACTATATCATCCCATGACTACGTCGTCCCATGACATTAAATAAGGTGCTTCATGGGAGACAACCCAAGTTTTTACTTTTCAGCATGTGAATAACGTTTGTTGGATGTGCAAGCTGAAAATTTGAAGTTTGGGAGAAATAGGCTGAAGGGCGAGCTCTAAACCCACTAGGTGAAACACTAAATGGTTTGGCGAGCCTGATGTTGATCTCCCTTGTTGATCAACCAAAGGGTTGGAGTTCTGGAAAGTTCAACTGACAAAAATCAGGTTGGCACGTCACCGAGTGGATCAACGACATTAATGAACCTCGTCGACTGAAGCGTGAACTGAAGGGTCAAAGCCTTTCAACCATTTTAAATTCAAAATCTCTCCATATTTTGAACTTTACAACTCTTGAACTCTCTCAACTTCATAATAGATCTTAGTTCGTACTGAATTTTTGTGGGAGTGTCATTGTGTGATTGGAGTTCTTTGCCCTACTCGCTTTTGCTTTTGCCTTCATTGTTTCCTTGTCTACTTCTGAAGTTGGTGTCCTAAATTAACCTTAATCTCATGTCATAATCTAAGCATGTTTGTGTGTTTTATGGATCTAATGTGTATCTTTGTGTGTTTAGTCGATAATTGAATATTGTTGAGTAATCGAGCATGTTAGATTTTGTTTTTGGCCTAATTAACTTTAAGTTTCGGGTTCAAATTGTTTGAATGGTGGTTCTGCATATTAATTTTGGTGTGGATGAAGTATGAGTAACTCGAATTGCTCTAAACAACTTAAACTTTCCCAATAATGGATCAGGTTACGTCGTTCTTAAGGGTAAACCGGGTAAGTTATGGTATGGGCTAGTCTTAAATTGCGTATAATGAGGCTTTGATTTGGTTATCGTAGGTTGAGCGTTGAGAATTGGGAGTCAAAGTAAAATTTTGGCACTATGGGCCGTTTGTTGAGCTTAGTCGAGCTCGCCGAATGACTCAGCGGTTCACCGACTGACTCCATTCATCGCCCTTTTTCCCCTAAAATATTGATGTTTGATTCTGTAATTTTTGGGGATACACATGTGCTCGCCGAGTTGACTCGGCGACTCACCGAATGTCATTGGCCTTACCTTTTTGAAGCCTAGATATTAGGATTTACTCTATAAAAATCAGCGAGCTACTATTGCCTCACCGATTCGGTTCGTCGACTCGCTGAATGACCTTTTACCTTGCCGTTTTCTGCTGAAATTATGATATTTTATTCTGTAATTTTTGGTGAGCTCTCTGCAGCTCGCTGAATGATTTCGGTGACTCGCTGAGTTAATTGGCGAGTTTTCTTACACTTTTGAATTGTGATATTTTACTAACCCTTTTCAACCAAATTCAATTGTTTACTTGTTTTGACAAATATGGCCAGGCCAAAAGTTCCAATCAAGGGCCCCCAACAACGCAAAAGGGCAAAAGGTGTAGAAATTGTTGCAAAGGTTGCACCTCCAAGATCTACGAGACCTCGACCCACTCAGGCAAGTGGTCGAGGTAAGGGCAAAAAACCTGCGGAGCCTAGTTCGAGCAGCTCCAGCTCAAACATCATGGGTTTCTACTCTACCCACCTCACTACATCTGAGTTTGAAAGTGGGGAAGATGTTAGGTCCAGGACTCCAATCTATGAGTCTGAACAAGTTGATGATCAAACCCTTAAGTGCAAACGTGCTGAGTTGCACTCCAAAGCATTGCATGATCCGGCAAGACTCCCGACACTACTGACACAGCGACCACCTCCAGCACAAGTAGTAGAATAGGCACCACAGGTCCCCCTAGCCTAGGCACTTCCGCCACGCTCGATGAACAGGCTGAAGGTTGCCGGTATGAGAATAATTTTAGACGAGAAGAGGTTGTCCACCGATGGGGTAGTGGATAGGTATCCAGTCTCCCTTCTTTCCATTGGTTAAACCAAATTTGAGCAACACCCTTCAGTTGATAAGTGGCCAACTCTGCCTTTTCCATCGGCGTCACTTCCATAATCGTCAATACCTTGTAAACCTCATCAGTGAACTCTTGAGGATCTTCCTCAACCTTAGAACCATGAAACTCTGGAGGATTAATTCTAGTGAAGTCCCTCACTCTAAATGTTGTTGTACCCACATTTATGTTAACGGGAACCGCAACCTCCCTATTGGCTTGGGCCATCACGGCTTGAGCCAATACTTGAAACGCAGACTTAAACTCCGCATTAGTCACTTGCTTAGCCAAAGGGTCAATCGGAGTTTGAGGAACTTGTTGGAGGAGCTTCTTGATTCGCATTCTCTCCCGCATTCCATCTAGAATAAGCTTATTGAGTAGCCATATCTTGTAGAGCAAGGGGTAAGGATTAGGAGAGAGACCTTATAGAGTTAAAATCTATCGCACGACTTTAGAGTAATGAAAGAAGTAGAGTTTCCTAAACATATTGTAGCCTGTCATTCATAAATGTGGCGCACTTCACATTCGTGAACAAGACTCTACTCGATGTGGCTTATGAGACATCTTAGGACGATTCTAAACCTTGTGCTCTAATTACCAGCCCCCATGACATTTTTGGATAAAATATCAAGTAGCGTCATGATTTTGGCCATGTTCTAGTCTCTCTCATTGTCTTTTTCAATCTACTCCTTAAATAGCCTGAAGGTGAGAGGGGAGACTTGGTCCTCACAAGTGTACCATGCTCTGTTGATGGTTGTCATGTCATCTAAAAGCTGGGTTGCTATTGTATACAGCTGCTGCATTAAGCCTCCCAGCGAGAGTTGATCGGCGACAGCTTTGTTTACCGAGTCCAAACTCCGGTAGAAGTACTGAAGTAGCACGTTATCAGGTAAACCATAGGTTGAGCATTGTAGCACCAACTTTTTGAACCGTAGCCAAGTCTCGTGCAGAGTCACTCCTTCCAGACGCTTAAAGCTCTGGATGCTATCCCTAAGTGACATCATCTTCGAGGGAGGGAAAAATTGCACTTGAAATGCGGTTACCAGTTCCTCTCAAGAAGTGATGGATTCTCGCGGCAACTCGGTTAGCCATTTGCACGCCTCTCCGATCAACGAGAAAGGGAATAACCTTAATCAGACTGACCCTTGAGAGATGTTTTTGAACGAGAATGGTCCACATACATCTACGAAGTTTCGAAGATGCTCGTGAGGATCCTCATGAGTCAATCCATAAAAAAGTCCCTTTAGTTGCAAGAGTTGAAACATGGTGCTCGTTATGTGGAACACTGTATTTCCCTCGGCTGGGGGGTAAACAGATGGCTTCAACACCTCCCATGAGATGGGGGTCATTGAGGTTGGGCTCTTAGACATCATTGAGATTACCGATGTCATCCTGGTGGCTCACCTGGCTACCGTTACTACCGTTAAAACTCATGCTTTCTGAAATATTCACAGAAGAAAACAAAACAAAACTAAAAATTAGGTGAGTAAACTACAACTAAGAAGAACAAAAATTCTACTAATCTGAAATTTCTCCAATAACACCACTCCCTGGCAGCGGCGCCATTTTGATGTTTGTGTAATCAAGACACAACTTCTAATGCAATTGTCTACGATCGTACAATAGTTTAGTAACCCAACCAAGGGTTGAGATCGTTCCCAAGAGAGTGGTTTTAAGAATTAATAGAAAAATAAAACTTAGTTCTAACTAGTCGTAGCTAAAGACATTAACGATTAAAAACATTGTAAATTAAAGGAGGACACAAGAGTGTCAATTATCAATGGGGGATTTTGTCACTAGTAAGTAAAAACAACAAAATAAACAAGGATTTTTAAGTAATGAGGGAGGATCCTTGGGATGTGACGGGAATACGGGTTAAGCTAGATTATTGTGTACATGATTTTGATAGAAGATTCATAGAGTTATTGTGACTAGGCTAGACTTTAAGGGGGATAAGCTCTCTCTCGAGCAACTTACCCCGTTTCAAATGTGTTTCTCTCGGATACCCACTTGCCGCATGAAGACCAGCCTACGCCTTAACCCACTCACTCTCTCGAGCTGAGTGTGTGGACATAGGACTAGGTTTCACTCTCTCGAGCTAAACTTCATGTCGACCCACTCACACTGACCATCAATTTAGTAGTCTTAGTTTTACGACCTCTTTCTCGAGCAAGAGGAAAACACATAAATAAACTTGTATTTGCAACTACAAATTCATTAAATTCATCCACAACTACTAAACGAAATCACAATTAAACTACGATTAAACGATCAGCAAGCAAGACCCAACAATTATCTTAACCCATATTCGCTAAATCACACCCCAAGAATTGGGGTTTTTAGCCACACATGTATAAGAGATAGAAATTTATACCAAATTGAGCTTGCATTCAACTGGGTATGAAGATTTAAGTCTTGATACAGGCCAAAATTGAAGAATCCAAGAGACCCAAACCCAAATCTTGAAGGTGAAACCCTTTGGATCTTCAAGTCTTCAAAACCCTCTCAAGCTTAGAGCAAAAATATCAAAACGTACTATTCTATATGAAAATTATAATAATTGTTCGACACTTAAAACTACAACTCTAACTAGTATTTATAGTTTTCACAAATTTGTGCTGCAGCGGATCATTCGGCGTCGTTAGTCATAATCGCTGATTAACTCGGCGATTCACCTTTTGGTGTACTGCACCTCCGTTTTGCACCAGCCTTCAGCATCGTCGTGCTCTGGGTCATTAGGCGACATGGTACTGCTTCGCGAAACTTCTCGATGATGCGTCAACTGCTCCCTTATCCACTGACTTGATCCTTTCCTTTAGGGATCAGCACACTAGAACAAAAGGTGAAGTAAGACCCTTCATTTCTTCGTTCTTTTCAGCCTTTTCGTTCCTTTTTGCAACGTAGTGTCCATGCTTTCCTTCAAACTTCAAATACCTTAAAGTTAATGGTTTTCATCAGATATTGAGATAAAATAAGCATTTGAGGACACAATTTATATTAAAACATAGCCCTAAATTAGTCTAATTTGTGGACTCATCATTGGTTTCCCAAAACAGACACACATACACACACACACATATATATATCACCTTCCTTTATCAAATTATAGGCAATCATAATTAGTATATTACGTAAATATTCCAATACAATCCTTATATTACAATTACAATTTATGCTAAGCAAATTTGCCAATATCGCAAACTTTCAAGATCTAAAATAAGAATAAAACATACCGAAGTAATTAAAAATGTGTAGAATATTAACTTTAGCATTTAGGGGAGTTACAAGGTGTCTCAGAGGATACTCATTCCAACTTGGAAGTGGGAGCATATCACCATGGACTTTGTTGTGGGCTGACCTACCACCGTAGGTGGTTATGACTTTATTTGGGTGGTTGTTGATTGATTGTCAAAATTTTCCCATATTTATCCTAGTTCAGGTGAAGTACATGGTGGAAAATTTAGCTCGATATTATAGCTCGGCTACATGCAGTGCCTGTTTCTATTGTATCTGATCGGGGTTCATTAGTCACTTCTCAATTCTTGAAATTCCTACAACATGGTGTGGGTACTCAATTGGATATGAGTACGACCTTTCACCCTTAGACAGACGAACAATCTAAGAAGATGATTCAGGTATTGGAGGACATGCTCCGAGCGTGTTTGATTGACTTTGGTGCTCATTGGGATCAAAACTTTCCTTTAGCAGAGTTTGCCTACAACAATAGTTACCACTCCAGTATTCATATGGTTCCTTCTATGGTAGGCGATGTAGATCTCCAATTGGTTAGTTTGATTCAATTGAGATAGACTCATTAGATACATACTTGCTTAGAGATGCCATGGAGTAGGTCTGTATGATTTAGGGTGGACTGTTAATAGCTTAGAGTCGACAAGAGAGTTATGCAAATAGGAGGGTTCAAGCCCTAAAGTTTATGGAGGGCGATCATATTTGGCTCAGAGTGTCACCCATTAAAGGGTGTTATGTGTTCCAAATAAAAGGGCAAACTTAGCCCTTGATTCATTAATCCTTATGAAATTTTGGGGCAAGTTATATAGGTGGACTACAGGTTGGCCTTTCCACCTAGCATGTCAGTTGTGCATCCGGTGTTTCATGTCTCTATGCTCCGAAAGTATGTGCCGGATGAGTTTCATATGCTTTCACTCGATTCTGTGGTGTAGGGTCCAGACTTGTCATTCGAGGAGAAGCCTATAGCTAAATTGGATAGGTAGGTTTGAAAGGTTAGGACCAAGGAGATTTCTTTAGTAAAGGTGCAAAGGAAGCACCATTCTATAGGGGAGGCGACTTGGGAGATGGAGTCCAACATGTGTACTAGATATCCTAAGATTTTTTATGTTTTAGGTACTTTCTTTCACCATATGTTCGAGGACGAACATGAATTTTAGTGGTGGATAATGTAATAACTCAGAAGGTCATTTTTGGAAATTTTTTGTAAAAATCCCATATTACCCTCCTGATAGTAGCCTCGAGTCATGTTCGATCAGTCCGTGAAGTTGATTTGGAAATTCTGAACTATTCAATGACTATGATTATTTAATTAATGGGTATTAATGAAATAATTAATTAATTAAATGGAAAAAGGGTCAAAATTGCCCATGTACTATGTGAAAAGATCAAAAATGCCCTTCATTTATACTTTGGTGCATGTATGCCCTTATTGTTAAAGAAATGGGCCAAAAATGCCCTTAATGAAACGGAAGTAACGGCAGCTTCTTAAACAATTTAATTAGTCTTAATTAACATTTTCACTTATTGGTTTTTTAATTTTTAATTATTTTTACCTTGACCCATTTACCATTTAACCCGGCCCACCCCTTTATTTACTCTTCTTCCAATCATTTCTTGATCAAAATCTACCGTTGGTAGTTTAGATGAACACTATGCTTCTTATAAGGGTTTCTTATTGTGAGGATTTTACCAACCTTTGAAGCAAGACAATCAAGTTTCTCATAAAATATAAAGCTATAGATTCAAGGTATGCTACTAATATTTATCATATTTTAATGTAGGATTAGGATGTTTTGGTCAGAATCAAATGTTGGGTTTGTGTGTTTTTGTCAAAATCAAGTATTATTGGGTTATGTGTAATATAATATTTTTTTCAGTTAATATTCACATAAAATAACTTAGTTTTAGAGAGAAAGATCAACTTTTTATGATTTTGTTGGGTGTTTTGTGGTCCCGAAATCTTTTATTATGTTATATGAGATTCTTTATGATTTTTTTGAACTAAAATTGTCATTGTGTAGTTACTGACATGGGCCCTTCTTTGTTCCCTTTTTTTGGGTTGTATTTGAAGATGATTGACAAAGTCGACTTGATTTTTCACTACGGGAGTACTGATTTAACGTTTCAAGGACACTTCATCCAATTCTAAGTATCAACGATCGCTAGTCAGTCTAATAACCCAACTAAATGAGTTGGGGTCTAATCCCACAGGGAGTGGTACGTATTTAAGATTCAATAGGAAAGTACGAATATGCTCAAATCAGCCATAGGAATAGGCTTTAATGAATAAAAGCATAATTCAAATCAGGGGTGACACGAATGTCAAATCAGGGGGTTTAGGTTTTAATTAACAGCTACAGCAATAGCAAATAACACGAAAATGACAATAATGAGATGGGTTCTTGGGATGTGATTTGATTATAGGCTAATATAGATAAATGGGTAATTGCAACTGTTACAAAATAGTTGTAAATTAATGACTAAGCTAAACTATAGATGAGGTAAATTTTCTCTCGAACAATATACCCTGAATCAAGTTAATTTCTCTCTAACATCAACAAGCATGCAAAATAAGAACAACCTACACTTTAGTGCATTCACTCTATCGAGCTGAATGTGTGAAAGAGGGTTTAGGATTCACTCTCTTGAGTTGAACCCATGACAACCCAATACCTAGAGACTATCAATCAATAATCTTGGTTTTAAAGCCTCTCTCTCGAGTAAGCCAAAAACACGAAGGTAGAACTGCATTTGCAACTACAATTCTTTAAATTAAACCACAATTAATGATTGAAATCATTTCTAAATAGCATTTAAACTAACAATTAGCAATACCCATAAGCTAAATCAGCCCATAATCACATAATCACACCTCAAGAATTGGGGTTTTAGCTAGACATCATAAAAAGATAAAAAATCATTACCAAATTGTGTTTCCATCAACTGGGTAAGATTAATTTCATCTTTACAAAGGTCCAAATTGAATAATCTCAAAGACCCACTTCCAATTTCTCAGAAGTGAAAAACTTCAATTCTTCAAAGCTAAGTAAAAACTTGCCTCAATACTAATAATTCGAAATATTCAAAAATATAATACTTGATAATGATAAAAGCTCTAAACTAAATGTTCAAAAACGTATTTATAGTAGCCAATAATATACTGCGAAGAGCCATTCAGCGCAGTAAGTCGGGCTCGCCGATCCATTCGGCAATGCGCCCTTTAGCCAATTACATCACCTTTCTGTCTTCGTTCAGCATCCCCCAGCTCTGTAACTTTGGGCGAACTAACACTGCATCGCGAAACCTACTCAGCGATCTGCCAACTGCTTCTTTCTCTCACCGACTTGATTTTCCCTTTCAGTGCTTGTCACACTGGAACTTTAGACGGTCAAGAAACCCTTCGGCGACTCGCCAATTAGACTTGGCGATCACCAGGCTTCTATTTCTTCCTTCTTTCAGCTCGCTTCATTCCATTTTGCAAATTAGTGTCCTTGTTTTGTTCCTCAATCCAAATACCAGGAAACAGGGATTTTATATCAATTATTGGCATAAAATAAGCATTTGAGGACACCTAATCTATACAAATAAATCCCTAAATGAGTCCAAATCTCAAAATCATCAATACCCCTGAGTAATTTCTCCTAAGCTGTTATATAATCAGAATTTGGTGCATGTTATGTTTAGGTATGAAGCCAATAATGTTAGATTTGCTAATGTTTGCGAAGAGTTCACAAAGAATTTAGGGTTCACTTAAAGTAAATTAACTTTTAGTAACTGGACCTTCTAGAAGGTATTATTTGGTGACAAACGATGGTGGTATGAGAACTTTGAAGTACTTATTCAGTAAGAATTTAAAGTGATAAATTATTTGCTGTATATTCTTCCGATTTGAGTATTTTTGCTCAGAACATCACAATCATACTGAGACATATACCGTGGATGTTGATGTAGCTTCTGACCAAGAGAGTAGTTCTAGTGAATTCGACGAATCAGATTCTAATGATTATAATGAGGAAGAATTTGAGGTCTTTAGCTAAGAAAAAAGAAGGGATGTGACTGATACTTTGGAGAATTATAAAGTTTTAGAGAAAGGGCAAACATTTAAGGATATCCCGGAAGCTAGAAGGATAATAAGCTTCTATGCAATGCCCAATCGTTATGGACTAAGGGTGGAGAAAATCGATACAACTAGGGCCGGGTATAAATGTGTTGAAGGTTGCCCCTTCACAGTTTTAGTATCAAAGGATAAGAAAAGTAGTACTTGTTCCATCAAAACATTGAATTCAGTACATACATGTGATTACTTATAAAAATCTGAGGGCTAATGTTAACACACTAGCACATTTATTCAAGAGAAAAGTTCAGTATAAACCTCAAATGAAGGTAAAAGACATGCGTGAAGAGTTAGAGACTATTTTTAACATGAATGTGTCTACATCTAAGGTTAAAAGAGCTAAGAGGTTGGCTCTTGAAAGCTAGAAGGGAGTTTTCTTGATGACAATAACAAACTTGAAGCATATGGACAAGAACTTAGAACGTATAATCCGGGAAGTGATGTTGTTATGAATATATCAAAAGAAGCTCTTTTACAAGGAAAGAGGAAGTTCTTAAGGATGTACATTTGTTTCAAAGCATTGAAGGATGGATGGAAAAGTGGTTTGAGACCACTTATTGGGCTGGATGGTACTTTTTTGAAGGGAAGATATAAGGGGCAACTTTTAGTTATTATGGGTCAAGATTGTATGAACCATTCTTATTTGTTGTTATGGGTCAAGATTGTATGAACCATTCTTATTTTATTGCATGGGAAGTGGTAGATAAGGAGACAGGCAGGACATGGGAATAGTTTTTGGAGCTTTTGAAGTGTTCTTTGAATCTTAAAGATGGACATGTAGTGACATTCATCTCAGATATGCAAAAGGTAAAACTTCCGTTTTTTCCTTATGTTTTTTTCCTTTCGTTTCTTTGAAATGAATTATTTATAGCATTTTATTTATACATGATAAAGTTAACGTTAAACCGCTTTAAGTGATTAATAACTGAAATAATGCCTAAGAAGACATTTCCTTTCAAGTTTTTAATTCTTTTTTTAGTTTTTCAGTTTGCAAGTTCTCTTTTTTTTGTAGTTAAGTATATTAATTGATAATCAAAATTGTCATCCTTGAGCTAAACAAATATATTGTTGTTTGTTTTCAACTTTAAAACTAATAATGATGTTGTCTGTTTTTTTTTATTTCATAGGGGTTAATTGATGCTAAGAAGAGTGTGTTTCCTGAAGCTAAGTACAGATATTTTGTAAGGCATATTGAGGCTAATTGGTGTAAAAAGAGGAGGAGTGGACAAGCCAAGAAACTTATGTGGTGGTGTGCATGGGCCACATATGTTGAGGACTTTGAAAATCAATTGAGAAAATTAGGAGACAGATGAAGAAGTTGCTAAAGACCTGGTGAAATATAAACCTCAAACTTGGTGTCGAGCGTACTTTGATACTCAATGTAAAAATATCATGGTTGACAATAATTTCATAGAGTCTTTTAATGGATGGATTTTGGAAGCAAGGCATATGTCTAAGCTCCAGTTGTGCATCTAGTGTTTCATGTCTCTATGCTCCGGAAGTATGTGCCGGATGAGTTTCATATGCTTTCACTTGATTTTGTGGTGTAGGGTCCAGACTTATCATTCGAGGAGGAACCTATAGCTATATTTGATAGGTAGGTTTGAAAGCTTAGGACCAAGGAGATTGCTTTAGTAAAGGTGCAAAGGAAGCACCATTCTAGGCAGTTAAGAAACACTTCGGCGACTCGTCAAGTAGACTTAGCGATCATCAGGCTTCTTTTTCTTCCTTCTTCAGCTCGCTTCGTTCCTTTTTGCAAATTAGTGTCCTTGCTTTGTTCCTCAATCCAAATACCTGGAAATCAGGGATTTTACATCAGTTATTGACACAAAATAAGCATTTGAGGACACTAAATCTATACAAATAAAGTCCTAAATAAGTCCAAATCTCGGACTCATCAACACCCCCAACTTAAACTTTTGCTTGTCCTCGAGTAAAACTCAAGTTCAGCAATTCAAAAGGGATGTCTCAAACAGTATTACACAAGAACCAATCATGAATGCACACAACAAAACTCAACTTACTTATGCAAGGATCAATTATGCACTCAAAGATTCAAGTTGTGACTCACCATTATCAAAGATTCTCAAGTTCACAATACTTGCTTCAAATGCAAGTTCAAGCTCAACAAAGCTACTAAAATGCCCTCACACAAAGATGATTCCATATTCGCACACAATTGTTCAACAATTTATAGCTCCGGAATCACAAACAACTCTCACACTCACAAAGATGAACACATGAATGACTCCACCCATAGGTTTGCCCTTATTTTTCAATCAACACTTGCTTCAGCTCACTTCAAGATCAAAAAGGTCTTTCCAAGGCTTGTAACGGGGCAGAGTGCAAAGATATGGTCATTTAGGCTCAGTGGTTGCTATCCTCCTTAAATGTGGTGTGAACAACACTTCTTTTCCTTTTCTTCACCATTCTCATTCATGCTCACAATTCACCCCATTATTTACTTTCCATGGAATACCAGACACCCCATTTGTTTTGCAACTTTCACAACTTTATTCCATAATTTTTTATTATTATTTTGTTTTCATTCTTCTTCTTTTTCATTTTTCTTTTCTTTTTCTCTCTTTTATTTTTTGTATGGAGGGGTTCCATCTTTCTCAAAACCATGGGTCGAGGGGGACCTCTTTGCACTTCTTGATTTACCTTCTCTTTTCACCACACCCCCAACTTAGGCTTTTGGCCTAAGTTGGCTATTCAAACAAACCACATTTCATGAGGATTATGGGTGAAGGGATAAAGAGAGGTCTCATTTGCATCAAGTTTCTTCCAAGAAAAGGCTAAGGCTCAAATGGTGCTCAAGCAAAGTTCACACACTCACAAGGTAGGCCACAAAAGAGGTATAATGTCAAATTGTTTCACTCTTTAAAATTGTTGCCTAAGATCATTTCAAGAGCTTGCATCACTTAGTCAACCGGACCAACGGGGAAATTTCTAGGTGTCATCACACATGGTTCACGGTAGCTTATCACACAAGGAATTGACACCAATGTCAAACAAGACTCCACACTTTCGCTAGTGTGCATTGTTCATCACAAGAGACTCAATTCGATAATCGTCTAGTAACAACGAGATGTAAAATGTTCACATATTATCTATGTAACTTCGTTTGGCCTCATCGTAGCATATTCATATTTGTTCGATTGAGAGCACCATTCAACTTATCGGTATTGATCGTAATCGATACTCAAATTTGCACAAGAACAACCATATTCAAACACAATCAAAAATGGCGGTAAAACTTTTAGAAGGGTCCAAAAACCATCTTCAATTAAAACAAGGAGCCATAAGCTCAAATATCCACAACACAATGCCAAAACACAATATATAACACAAAATCAAATATATACAGAAAAGTCATAATCACAAGAGGTAGGTATGGAAATACATCACCCCACCACAAACAAAAAGCAATTTGTCCTCAAATGCAATAAAACATCCAAAAATCAATAAAAGAAGATAGAGAGGGAGGTAAAAAGAAGTCTTGTCCACATAGTCGCTCCATCTGTTGGGGCATCAGTGCCCTATGCAACACTCTGAACATGGGCATCAGTGCCCGGAGTCACCTCAGAAGTATCAACTCCACTAGCTCCAACCATGGTGGTGTCTCTCAAGGAAGTCTGGCATGCAGTCTCAAACATCGCATCCTCAAGGTTAGCCAGATCATCATAAACCTCAGTATCTCGCACATTTATCTGCTCTTCATTAGTCTCTGCCTCCGACTCATCAGTTGCCACATCATCCTGATGTATGTCTCCGATGGTAGCAAGCGGAATCTCAGACGTCGTTAGGGTATCCATATCATCCGCTACCTCTAATATTGAAGTGAAGTGTATGGACTTCAAATAGTCCACATCTTTCCTCAAATCTGCAACCTCGACTTTCAAAGTTGTCACCTCCAAAGTCTCCCCTAGTCTACTCTCACAAGCCTCAACTCTTGCTGTAAGAGTGTCAATGGATGCTCGTAAAGGAGTCATTGCAGCTAGGATAGCACTCTCGATCATCCATGGTACCGCAGCTTTCAATCTAGTAGCCCTCACATCAGCAGAATGGGCTAAGTGTCCCATCTTCAGGAGCATGGTCTGAGTGATCTTGGTCGGCTGGGGAGTAGTAGAAGTACCAGGAGTATGGGAGGAACTGGAAGTACCTGAATGCACGGAGACCAGAGTAGGCAAAAGTTCCTCTGTAGGTATAAAGTCAATGTACACCTCTGGGGATGCACCAACCGAGGCTGCTCTCCTCCTGCCAGCCTACTCCTAAGTGTACTCGGCTTCTATATATACGTCGGATGTCTGTGGAGGATGTGGGAGTGACCTCAATATCTCTCATCTCATCACGAGGGACTCCAGCACGCCGGCACAGCTCCATAATTAGCACCGGGAATGGAAGGGACGTCTGACTCTGCTTGGCCCTCATGGCCATCTCCTACTCTATAAGGAGTCCCATGTTGATGCTCTTCCTGGATATGATCAACCCAAGGTAAGCTGCTTTGGGATGCTATATGATGGACTCATTCTAGGAGGGTAAGATGGAGCTGCTGATGAATCTGAACCAGTACCGAGCAACAATGTTCAGGCCCTTCTTCTCGATAGGGGATCTTGCCTCGATCCACCTCGGGGTGGTATCAGAAATAAAAGGTGCAAGCCAACCCTTTAAATCATCTAGGGACTAAGTAATAGGAAAGCCCTCATATGCAAATGTAGCACCTAGAGCCCTATTGAGTACAGTATTAATGTACTCACTGCTACACCCTACTTCTTTTCCTCGGACCATGACAGACTTCTCTGGTCTCAAAGCACTGGCGTTTTTCTTTCCCTTGGATACCAAGTCACTATATGTTATGCAGAACTCCCAAATGCATGAAGGAATATATAGGCCTCAAGGCTTGGTGACCTACTTGAATCGGTAGAACTAGAGGGTGTCCCTCACCGGGGAGTATCTACCCACTAAACCCTCTGTGGATAGCATCTTCTCCTCTAGGATAGTCCTCAAACCATTGGCTTTTAATCTGTTGAGCAGCCGAGGAGAAGGAACCACTGGTGGCACTGGGATCATAGGTGGTGCCGGAGCTGGCACTGTGTCTGCTGTAGGAGCAGTAGCTGTTGGAGCACTTGATGAATCTGGGCAAGATCTAGCACGAATCTCTGCCCACCGGGACTGTAGTGGCTGGTCATCCTCTGGATCAGATAATGTTGCCTGGGAGTTAGAAGACACTCTTTCCCTGTCGGAGTTGTGCTTTGGGTCTCAGATACGAGCCTTTTTCCTTTGCCCTTGCCTCCCTTTGGAGGTTCTGTCCTTCCCTTCTTAGGAGGATTGGCTCCCCCTTCATTTATCACTATGCCCCGCGCTATTTTACGGGGCGGCATGTCGAGATTGGTTCTAGCCATATCTGCGAAAACATCAAAAAGAGTTAGATTCATTCCAAGAAAAGTTGCAAAAAAATAGTTTCAGACAGACTCGCCGAACCGATCGGTGAGTCACCGAATCGCTTAGGCAAGCCAGATCAGGCTTGCGAAAAAGATTGGATAAAAATTTCTTAGAAAAATTGGTATGTCAGCGATGGGAAGGGCCTTTCAGTGAACCGCTGGTAGCATTCGGCGGGCAAGGACAATCCCGTCAAAAGTTACAGTGCATTTTAAGGGTTAGGGGCACAGAAAGGGCGATCAAGAAGGACTTTCGGCGAGTCGTCGAGTGCACTCGGCGAACTCAGGCTTCTCGCCAAAAGTTATAGAACCCAAACTCAATTTAAGCATGAAATTAAAGGTGATGTAGGGGGATTCGGCCAACCGCCGAGTGGTTCGATGATGAGTCCACAAATTGGGCTCATTTAGGGCTATATTTTGATAGAATTAGTGTCCTCAAATGCATATTTTATCTCAATACCTGATGAAAACCCTTAAGTTTCAGGTATTTGGAGTTTGAGGGAAAGCATGGACACTACTTAGCCAACAAGGAACTAGCAGCTAAAAGAGCGAGGAAAAGATAACCTGATACTCGCCTAACCTTTTTGGCGATACGCCAATGTGACAATCGGCTCACCTAGATGTTCCAAAAGTACCAATACATAAGAGTAAGGAGAATGAAAATCTGAAGATCGTGAAAATCATTCGGCGACACGCTGAAAAGGCTACAAAACCACCGAAGGTTACAGAAAGCTAGAGAGAAAAATGACGGCGAGTAGCAATCTCGTTCGACGAGTTGCCGATCCAGTTAGCATTAGATGACCTAGTCACCGTAGCTGCTGATAAAGGTCGTAAGCCAATTTTGATGGGCGAAGCAGCAAGGAAGAGGGTGATTCGCGGAATCAATCGGTGACCCCTGATCAAGCTTGCCGTAAGTTATAGTAATTTAGATCAAGAAATGATGACGAAGAGAAGGCGAGATGAAGAAACATCGGCGGATCGCCAAGTTGATCGGCGATCTCGACTAACGACGCCAAATGATCCGATGCAGCACAGATTTTTGAAAATTATAAATACTCATTGAGAGTTGTAGGTTATTTATCAGATTTTGAATATCAAATATTATAATATAGAATTTTTAGTTCTAAGTTTCGAGAGGGTTTTGAAGAACTTGAAGATTCAAAGGGTTTCAACTCCAAGAATTTGGACTTGGGTCTTATGGATTCTTCATTCTTTGCTTGTTTTTGAGACTTAAATCTTCATACCCATTTAAATGCAAACTCATTTTGGTATAAATTTCTATCTCTTATACATGTCTTGCTAAAACCCCAATTCTTGGGGTGTGATTTTGTGAATATGGGTTAAATTAGTTGTTGGGTCTTGCTTGATGATAGTTTAATCATAGTTTAAATGTGATTTTGTTTAGTAGTTGTGGATGGACTTAATGAAATTGTAGTTTTAAATACGATTTCATATATGTGTTTTCGGCTTGCTCGAGAGAGAGGTCATAAAACTAAAACTACTAAATTAATGGCCGGTGGGATTGGGTCGACATAAGGTTCAGCTCAAGAGAGTGAACCCTAGTCTCATTCCCACACACTCAGCTTGAGAGAGTGAGTGGGCTAAGGCCGAGGCTGTTCTTGATGCGGCAAGTGGGTGTTTGAGAGAAACCCATTTGAAACGGGGTAAGTTGCTCAAGAGAGAGCTTGTCCCCATTAAAGTCTAACCTAGTCACAAATATTCTATGAATTCTCTATCAAAAACAGGTACCCAATAATCTCGTTTATCCCGTATTCCTATCACATCCCAAGAATCTCGTGTCCTTTATTAGTACCCTTTGCATTTTACTGTTTTTGCTTACTTGTGACAAACCCCCATTGATAATTGACGCTTGCGTCACCCCTTAGATTTAACATGTTTATATTCGATAATGTTTTTAGCTAATTAGAACTAAATTTTATTTTTCTATTAATTCTCAAAACCACTCCCTTGGGACACGATCCCAACCCTTGGTTGGGTTACTTTACTATTGTACGATCGTAGACACTTGCATTGGAAGTTGTATCTTGATTACGCAAACATCAAAATGGCGCCGCTACCGGGGAGTGGTGTTATTTGAGAATTCTTAGAGTAGTATAATTTTTGTTCTTCTTAATCATAGTTTACTCACTTAATTTTCAGTTTTGGTTTGAGTATTTGTGTGTCACTATAGGACATATGAGTACAAACGGGGAGAATAGCTGCCAAGCGGGTCATTCAGCGGGTGGTGCTCTTCATCAAGATGACATCAATGATGTTAATAGTGTTTATAACCCTTCCCACGTGGGTGAGATGGGTGCAATTTGCATGCCATAAGTCGACAGAAATGCAATGTTTGAAGTTACTAGCGCGACACTCCGGCTCATACATTCAAGAGGGTTATTTGGACGGTTAAGCATGAAGATTCGCACAAACACATACAAAGCTTTGTGGAAGTGTGCATCCCTTTATTGTTCAAGAAGTTATCTCAAGAATCCATACAGCTTCGCTTATTTCCACTATCATTGACCGGGGGAGCTACTAAATGATTGGTCGAGCTTCCAAACAACTCCATCAAATCATGGGAGGAGCTGGTTATGGCCTTTCACAAAAGATTCTTTCCTCCATCAAAAATGATGAAACTAAGGGACGACATTCAAAATTTTAAGCAAAAGGAGGGTGAACCAATTCACGAATCATGGACAAGGTTCAAGAGATTTTTGCGTAAGTACCCAATATATGGACTGCCAGGTGAATTGTTGCTCCAATACTTTTACCGTAGTCTGGACTCGGTTAATAAAGGGATAGCTGATCAATTGGTGCAAGGAGGAATAATGTTACAATCATTTGAAGTAGCCTCATTTCTCTTAGATGGTATGACTAAAGTAAACCAGGCATGGTACACCAAAGATGATCAAGTTTCCCCACTGTGCTTCAGATTAACACAAGAACAGCTCGATAAGGAAAGGGAGAGGGACAAAAACATCAAAAAGATGTTGTCTCAAATGGAAATTCTACAAGAACACATTAAGGGGACTTATGGAGTATTTCAAATTGAGGAGGGTTCTTTTTCCGATTACTGACCAGGGAAGAATCAAGGTTGGAACTCCAGAAGATACGAGGAGAGTTTCCACCCACGCTATCAACAGCGGGGCGAAAATCAAGGTTGGAACTATTATAGGGGTGAAGAACCAAGGAGATATTGGCAAGATTGGGCTGAGCAGGATGATCATGAGGAAGACCATACTCACTTGAGTGAAAGCCCGAAATCTAAAGGGAGTGCAAGTAGTCCTCGGGTAAATGATTTATTGTCATGAATACTCGATAAAGTTAAGGGCTCTGATGATTTTCTAAAAGGGATGAAAGATGAATTTTCATCATTGAAAAGTAAAGTGAATTCTAATGTTGATGCCATCAAAATGCTGGAAGGTCAATTTGGTCTGTTATCAACTCAATTAACGTCCAAAACACAGATGGAAGATATTGAAAGAGAGCTGGTTGTAGTTACCCATAGCGGAAAGGTGGCAATAGGGAATGTGATGGAAGATGAGGATCCTTAAAACCATGAAGAGAGTCAAGGTATGGAGGAACAAGAATTACCTAGTCATCAAAACCTTGCCAAAGAACCACAGGAGGAAGCGGAGCAATAGGTTCAAGTTCCAAAAGTCATGCACCCTTTACCCAAGATACCTCCACCATTTCCCCAACGCTTGAAAAAGAAGAATGAAAATGAGAAGTTCAAAAATTTCTTGTCAGTGTTCAAGAAATTATCCATTAACCTCCCTATGGTGGAAGTATTGTTGGAAATGTCGGGATACGCCAAATTCATAAAAGAGCCAGTTACAAAGAAAAGGAGCTTGGACTATGAAACTATTGAAGTACCCCATAGTTGCAGCGCAATTATGACAAAAGAGCTAATCACTAAGAGAAAAGATCCTGGAGCATTCACCATCCCATGCACCATTGGTATGCTCCAATTCGCTAAAGCTTTGTGCGATTTAGGAGCAAGCATCAACTTAATGCCATATGCAATATACAAGCATTTGGGTTTGGGTGAACCAAAGGCAACCACAATGAGACTTCTTATGGCGGATCGATCAATCAAGCATCCAGTAGGGATACTCTATGACATCTTGGTAAAAGTAGATCGGTTCATCTTTTTGGCTGATTTTGTGATTCTAGATTGTGAGATCAATGCTGAAATCTCCATTATTTTAGGAAGACCATTCTTAGCAACAAGGAGGGCATTGGTGGATGTCGAAAATGGGAAATTAAAGTTTCGGGTGAACAATGATGAAGTAACTTTCAATATTTGCAAATCCATGAACCAGCCAAGCAATATCCATGTGGTGTCAAATGAAGATGTTATAGATGAAGCGGTGGAAAGTGTGAGCCATTTGATGCGAAAGAATGAACCCCTTGAATCTATGCTTGCTAATTATGATGAATCTGAAGTTCAGGGCTATGATGAAGTGGTGACTGCCTTATCGGGATTAGGAGTATATTCAAGGAACCCAATCAAGTTGGATATCGACCTAAAAAACAGAGAAAGTCCTCCTGCAAAGCCATCAACTGATGAACCGCCAAATCTGGAGTTAAAAGCACTACCCTCTCATCTCAAATATGTCTTCTTGGGAACCAATAATATGTTACCCGTGATTATTACAGCTGACTAGCTTGAAAGGCAGGTGAAGTTGCTCATTGAAGTACTGCAAAAACATATAAAAGCTATAGGATGGACCGTAGCTGATATAGTGGGCATTCCTCCTGGTATCTGTACACACAAGATTCGGCTTGATAATGAATGTAAACCTAGTGTGGAACATCAGCGAAGATTGAACCCACCAATGCAAGAGGTAGTGAAAAATGAGATTATCAAGTGGTTAGATGCGGGAGTAATCACACGATTGCAGATAGTAAATGGGTAAGCCCGGTATAATGTGTACCAAAAAAGGAGGTATCATTGTAGTCCCAAATGTAAAGGGTGAACTCGTGCCGACTAGACCAGTGACTGGGTGGAGAGTATGCATGGATTATCGAAAGCTTAACTCATGGACAAAAAAGGACCACTTCCCAATGTCTTTTATGGACCAGATGCTTGATCGGTTACCGGAAAGGGGATGGTATTGTTTTTTAGATGGATACTCCGGCTACAATAAAATCTCTATTGTGCCTGAAGACCAAGAGAAAAGCACTTTTACTTGCCCTTATGGAACATTTGCATTCAAAAAGGAAGCCATTCGGGTTATGCAATGCCCCAGCGATATTTCAGCGTTGCATGTTGTCTATTTTTGCGGATATGGTCGAAGACTCTATGGAGGTATTCATGGACGAATTTTCAATCATAGGGTATACGTTTGAAGAATGCTTGACACACTTAGTGCAAGTGCTCCAAAGATGCGTGGAAACGAATCTGGTTCTGAATTGGGAGAAATGTCACTTTATGGTGAAGGAAGGGATTGTTCTCAGTCACAAGGTATCGCAAAAGGGGCTAAAATTTGACAAGGCAAAAACTGAGGTTATTGAGAAACTACCTCCGTCGATTTCAGTGAAGGGTGTTCACAGTTTCTTGGGGCTTGCAGGGTTCTACCAAAGGTTCATTAAAGACTTCCTAAAGGTTGCACACCCACTATGCAAACTCTTCGAGAAGGAAGCGAAGTTCTATTTGATAACGCCTGTATGGCTGCATTTCAGTGTCTGAAAGACAAATTAGTATCCACCCTGATTATCATCATCCCTAATTGGTTCGAATCTTTTGAAGTAATGTGTGATGCTAGTGGTATGGCATTGGGGTAGTGTTGGGGCAAAAGCGCAACAAATTATTTCACCCAATTTATTACGAAAGCACGACTCTCAATAGAACAAAATTATACGGTCACTGAACAAAGTTTCTTGCGGTAATCTATGCATTTGAAAATTTTTGGGCATACTTGCTAGGCACCAAAGTAATCGTACATACTGATCATGTTGCACTCTGTTACTTGATGGCAAAGAAAGATGCAAAACCAAGATTGATAAGGTGGGTGCTACTATTACAAGAATTTGATTTTGAGGTAAAAGATCGAAAAGGCTGCGAAAATCAAGTGGCTGATCACTTATCGAGGTTGGAAGGAAGGGAAGATATTGAGCATGAGGTCGACATAAACGACTCATTTCCCGATGAACAGGTGTTTACAATATCTCTCAAACATACACCATGGTATGCAGATTTTGCAAATTACATTGTGAGTGGACTGATGCAGGATGAGTTGACCTTTTACCAACAAAAGAGGTTCATGTTCGATGTAAAAAAATACTTTTGGGATGAACCATACCTGTTTTGAGAGTGTGTTGACCATGTCATTAGAAGGTGTGTTCCTGAAGAAGAAGCGGTAGAAATTCTACATGTTTGTCATGCATCTCCTGTGGGAGGTTACCATAGTGGTATTCGCACCACCGCTAAAGTTCTCCAAAGTGGATATTACTGGTCGTCCCTCTACAAGGATGCACATGAATTTGTGAAGATATTCTCCCAATGTCAACAACAAGGCGGAGTGTCTAGAAGACACGAACTACCTCTCACTCCTATTTTAGAGGTCGAGTTATTCGATGTATGGGGGATCGATTTCATGGGCCCATTTGTGAGCTCATTTGGAAATAAATATATCTTGGTAGCTGTAGATTATGTTTCCAAATGGGTGGAAGACATTGCTCTCCCATACAACGAAGGAAGAAGTGTTGTCCAATTCTTGAAACGTTACATCTTTGCAAGATTTGGCACTCCTAGGGCAATTATTAGTGATGGGGGATCCCACTTTTGCAATAAGTGGTTTTCAATGGCACTAAGCAAATATGGGGTGAAACACAAGGTAGCAACCCCATATCATCCCCAAACAAGTGGCCAGGTCGAGGTATCAAATTAGGAGATCAAAAGCATCTTGGCAAAGAAAGTGAATGCCAATAGAACTGACTGGTCTAGGAAACTCGATGATGCACTATGGGCATATCGAACCGCTTACAAAACACCTATTGGTATGTCCCTATATCAATTGGTTTTTGGTAAGGCTTGTCATTTGCCCGTCGAGTTGGAACACAAAGCACTGTGGGCACTAAAAGCTTTAAATTTGGACTGGTCAAAAACTTCAAGGGGAAGGGTAGAACAGTTGAATGAACTGGATGAATTTAGACTCGGATCTTATGAAAGAACTACCATTCATCCCCAAACAAGTGGCCAGGTCGAGGTATCAAATTAGGAGATCAAAAGCATCTTGGCAAAGACAGTGAATGCCAATAGAACTGACTGGTCTAGGAAACTCGATGATGCACTATGGGCATATCGAACCGCTTACAAAACACCTATTGTTATGTCCCTATATCAATTGGTTTTTGGTAAGGCTTGTCATTTGCCTGTCGAGTTGGAACACAAAGCATTGTGGGCACTGAAAGCTTTAAATTTGGACTGGTCAAAATCTTCAAGGGGAAGGGTAAAACAGTTGAATGAACTGGATGAATTTAGACTCGGATCTTATGAAAGAACTACCATTTACAAAGAGAAGATGAAGAAATGGCATGATGCTCGAATACTCCAGCGGGACTTCAAGGTGGGAGATTGGGTGTTGCTATACAACTCTCGACTTAGATTATTTCCCAGAAAACTCAAATCCAAATGGTCTGGACCTTTTAGAGTAACACGAGTGTTCACCAATGGTGCCATAGAAATTGAAGATCAAGAAGGACCCCCATTTAAAGTGAACGGTCAACGTTTGAAATTTTATTTTGGGGAATGTCAAGAGATTTCTTTGGTTGAAGTGGTGTATCTGGAGGATGCTTGAAGGAACTTCCATGTCGTGCCACGACGTTAAATAAGGCGCTTCTTGGGAGGCAACCCAAGTACTAGAAATTTTTAAATAAAATGCTTGTGATTTTTGCAGGAGGAAGAACTCTTGGCAAATCACCAAACCTGCTTGGCGTGTTTGATGTGATTTGCCATGGGGAAATTAAAACTGAAGATGAGGCTCTGTAACATTTAGCAAGACACCTGTGTCAGTTGGCGGATCGCTAATACAATTCGGCGACACGACCTATCTTGCCCATTAGTGAAGATTCCTCATCACTTCCTCCACCTATCCACACTTTACATATTTTTCTTGAATGTTTTTATGTTTTAATTTATTTATTTTATGTCAATGTCTTTTTGCGGTTTTGCTGGCTCATTAACGGCAATGTCAAGTCTTTTGGTGAGGAGTGGAAATTGGGTAGCACTGGGTAGAACTTCCCTCCTCTTCTTACCATTTCCCTTGTATGCTAAATATGATTGCCTTCTTGTAAATTAAAGTTTCGGTTAAATCAATACCGAAGACTTGAATAGTGCTCTCAATCAAACGAACATGAATGTGCGGCTACGATGAGGCCAAATGAAGTTGCATAGACAATATGTGAACTCTTTGCATCTCGTTATGACTAGCCTAGTATCGAATTGAGTCTCTTGTGATGATCATTGCACACTAGCGAAAGTTTGGAGTCTTGTTTGACTTATAATGTCAATGTCTAGTGTGATGAGCTAACCTGTGAACTATGCATAATGGATCCTATAATTTGCCCCATTGGTCTGGTCAACTAAGTGATGCTATCTCTTGATATGATATTAGGTAACTTCTAAGAGTGTGAGCCAATTTGACATATACCTCTTTTGTAGCCTACCTTGTGAGTGTGTGTTAACCTTTTTTGAACACCCCTTAAGCCTTACATTTCTTTGGAAGAAACTTGATGAAAACAATGACCTTTCTTTATCCATTACCCATAATCCTCATGAAGTTGTGATTTGTTTGAATAGCCAATTTAGGCCAAAAGCCTAAGTTGGGGGTGTGGTGAAAAGAAAATGGAAAGTCAAGAAATGCAAGGAAAGTCTCCTTTAACCCATAGTGTTGAGAAAAATGGAACCCCTATATATATATATATATATATATATGTATATATATATATGTGTGTGTGTGTGTGTGTGTGTATAAATTAAAAAGAAAGTTGTGGAATAAAGTACAAAAGAAATGGGGTTTCCAAACAATTCATAAAAAGTGAATAATAGGATGACTTATGAGCACTAAAGAAAATGACAAAGGAAGAGGAAAGGGAGTGTTGTGAGTACCACATTCATGAGGATAAAAGTCACTGAGCCTAAATGACCACACATTTGTACTCAGTCCCAATACAAGCCTTGAAAAGACCTTATTGATCTTGAGTGAGCTGAAGCAAGTGTTGATTGGAAAATACGGGCAAACCTATGAGTGAAATTATGCATTGTGTTCTTCTTTGTGAGTGTGAGTGTTGCATCTAATTTTGAAACCTTAAAGTGTGAACCATTGTGTGAATATGGAATCATTCCTTGTGTGAGGGCATTTGAACACTTTGGTTGAGCTTGAACTTGCATTTGAAGCATGTATTGTGAGCATGAGATTCTTTGGTATTGGTGAATCACAACTTGAATCTTTGAGTGACCATCTAATCTTTGCATAAGTAAATTGAGTCTTGTTGTGTGCATTCATGATTGAGTCTTGTGTAGCACTCTTCGAGATACCCTTTTTGAATGGCTGAACTTGAGTTTGCTTGATGACAAGCAAAAGTTTAAGTTGAGGTGTTGATGAGTCCACAAATTGGACTCATTTAGGGCTATATTTTGATAGAATTAGTGTCCTCAAATGCATATTTTATCTCAGTATCTCATGAAAACACTTAAGTTTCAAGGATTTGGAGTTTGAGGGAAAGCATGGACACTACTTAGCCAACAAGGAACTAGCAGCTGAGAGAGCGAGGAAAAGATAACCTGATACTCGCCTAACCTATTTGGCGATACGCCAATGTGACCATCAGCTCGCCTAGATGTTCGAAAAGTGCCAATACAAAAGAGTAAGGAGAATGAAAATCTGAAGATCGCCGAAATCATTCGGCGACACGTTGACTAGGCTACCAAACCGCCGAAAGCTACCAAGCCTCAACTCTCGCTGTGAGAGTGTCAATGGATTCTCATAGGGGAGTCAGTGCAGTTAGGATAGCACTCTCGATCATCCATGGTACCGCAGCCTCCAATCGAGTAGCCCTCACATCAGCAGAATGGGCTAAGTGTCCTATCTTAAGGAGCATGGTCTGAGTGATCTTGGTCGGCTAGGGAGCAGTAGAAGTACCAGGAGTATGGGAGGAAGTGGAAGTACCTGAAGGCACGGAGGCCAGAGAAGGCAAAGGTGCCTCTACAGGTATAAAGTCAATGTCCACCTCTGAGATGCATCTACCGGGGCTTCTCTCCTTCTGTCAGTCTCCTCCCAAGTGTACTCGGTTTCTATATGCCAGATATCTGTGGAGGATGTGGGAGTGAACTCAATATCTCTCGTCTCATCAAGAGGGACTCCAGCACGCCGGCACAGCTCTATAATCAGCACCGGGAATGGAAGGGACGTCTGACTCTACCTGGCCCTCATGGTCATCTCATGCTCTATAAGGAGTCCCATGTTGATGCTCCTCCTGGATATGATCGACCCAAGCTAGGCCACCTTGGGATGCCGGACGATGGACTCATTCTAGGAGGGCAAGAAGGAACTGCTGATGAATCTGAACCAGTACCAAGCAACAATGTTCAGGTCCTTCTTCTCGATGGGGGCTCTTGCCACGATCCACCTCGGGTGGTATCAGAAATAAAAGGTGCAAGCCATCCCTTTAAATCATCTAGTGATTGAGTAATAGGCAAGCCCTCATATGCAAATGTAGCACCTAGAGCCCTGTTGAGTACAGTATTAATGTACTCACTGCTACACCCTACTTCCTTTACTCGGACCATGATAGACTTCACTGGTCTCAAAGCACTGGCCATTTTCTTTCCTTTGGGTACCAAGTCACTATATTTTGTGTAGAACTCCCGAACCCGTGAAGGAATATATGGGCCTCGGGTCCTGGTGAACAGCTCGAATCGGTGGAACTGGAGGGTGTCCCTCACCGCGGAGTATCTACCCACTAAACCCTCTATGGATAGCAGTTTCTCATCTAGAATAGTCCTCAAACCGTCGGCTTATAATCTGTTGAGTAGCCGGGGAAGAGGAACCACTGGTGGCACTGGGATCATAGGTGGTGCCGGAGCTGGCACTGTGTCTGTTGTAGGAAAAGTAGTTGTTGGAGCCCTCGATGAGTCTGGGCGAAATCTAGCATGAATCTCTGCCCATTGGGATTGTAGTGGCTGGTCATCCTCCGGCTCAGATAATGCAGCCTGGGAGTCAGCAGACTCTCTTTCCCTGTCGGAGTTGTGCTCTGGGTCTCAGATACAGGCCTTTTTCCTTTGCCCTTGCCTCCCTTTGGAGGTTTTGTCCTTCCATTCTTAGGAGGATTGGCTCCCCCTTCATTTATCACTATGCCCTGTGCTCTTTTACGGGGCGGCATGTCGAGATTGGTTCTAGCCATATCTGCAAAAACATCAAAGTGAGTTAGATTCATTCCAAGAAAGGTTGTAGAAAAACAGTTTCTGACAGACTCGTCGAACCGATCGGCGAGTCACCGAATCGCTTTGGCGAGCCAGATCAGGCTCGCCAAAAGGATTGGCTAAAAATTTCATAGAAAAATTGGCATGTCGGCGATGGGAAGGGTCTTTCGACGAATCGATGACAGCATTCGGTGATCAAGGACACTCCCGCCGAAAGTTACAGTGCATTTTAAGGGTTAGGGACGTAGAAAGAGCGATCAAGAAGGACTTTCGGCAAACTCAGACTTCTTACCGAAAGTTACAGAACGCAAACTCAATTTAAGCATGAAATCAAAGGTGATATACGGGGATTCGGTGATCCGCAGAGAGGTTTGGTGATGAGTCCACAAATTTGACTCATTTAGGGCTGTATTTTGATAGAATTAGTGTCCTCAAATGCATATTTTATCTCAATATCTGATGAAAACCCTTAAGTTTTAGGTATTTGGAGTTTGAGGGAAAGCATGGACACTACTTAGCCAACATGGAACTAGCAGCTGAAAGAGCGAGGAAAAGATAACCTGATACTCGCTTAACCTATTTGGCGATACGTCAATGTGACCATCGGCTCGCCTAGATGTTCCAAAAGTGCCAATACAAAAGAGTAAGGAGAATAAAAATCTGAAGATCGCCGAAATCATTCGTCGACAAGCTGAATAGGCTACCAAACCGTTGAAAGTTACAGAAAGCTGGAGCGAAAAATGACGGCGAGTAGCAATCTCGTTTGGCGTGTCACCGCTCCAATCGGCATCAGATGACCTAGTCGCCGAAGGTGCTGATAAAGGTTGTAAGCCATTGTTGATGGGCGAAGCAGCAAGGAAGAGGGCGATTCGCGGAATCAATCGGTGACCCCCGCTCAAGCTCGTCGTAAGTTATAGTAATTTAGATCAAGAACTAATGATGAATAGAAGGCGAGATGAAGAAACATCGGCAGACCGCCGATTTGATCGGCGATCTGGACTAACGACGCCGAATGATCCGCTGCAACACAGATTTTTGAAAATTATAAATACTCGTTGAGAGTTATAGCTTATTTATCAAATTTTGTATATCAGATATTTTAATATAGAATTTTTAGTTCTAAGTTTCGAGAGGGCTTTGAAGAACTTAAAGATTCAAAGGGTTTCAACTCCAAGAATTTGGACTTGGGTCTTGTGGATTCTTCATTCTTTGTTTGTTTTGAGACTTAAATCTTCGTACTCATTTTGGTATAAATTTCTATCTCTTATACATGTCTAGCTAAAACCCCAATTCTTAGGGTGTGATTTTGTGAATATGGGTTAAATTAGTTGTTGGGTCTTTCTTGATGATAGTTTAATCGTAGTTTAAATGTGATTTTGTTTAGTAGCTGTGGATGAACTTAATGAAATTGTAGTTGCAAATACGATTTCATATAAGTGTTTTCGGCTTGCGAGAGAGAGAGGTCATAAAACTAAGACTACTAAATTGATGGCCGGTGGGATTGGGTCGACATGAGGTTCAGCTCGAGAGAGTGAATCCTAGTCTCATTCCCACACACTCAACTCGAGAGAGTGAGTGGGCTAAGGCGGAGGCTATTCTTGATGCGGCAAGTGGGTGTTCGAGAGAAACCCATTTGAAACGGGGTAAGTTGCTCGAGAAAAAGCTTATCCCCATTAAAGTCTATCCTAGTCACAAATATTCTATGAATTCTCTATCAAAAGCTTGTACCCAATAATCTCGTTTATCCCATATTCCTAACACATCCCAAGAATCCCATCTCCTTGATTACTACCCTTTGCATTTTTGTTGTTTTTGCTTACTTGTGACAAACCCCCATTGATAATTGACGCTTGCGTCACCCCTTAGATTTAACATGTTTATATTCGATAATGTTTTTAGCTATGACTAATTAGAACTAAATTTTAT
Source organism: Solanum raphanifolium (assembly GCA_036250405.1). Taxonomy (NCBI): domain Eukaryota; kingdom Viridiplantae; phylum Streptophyta; class Magnoliopsida; order Solanales; family Solanaceae; genus Solanum; species Solanum raphanifolium. The sequence continues at coordinate 4,044 of JAJOOE010000393.1, read as the reverse complement.
TTTTCTATTAATTCTCAAAACCACTCCCTTGGGACACGATCCCAACCCTTGGTTCGGTTACTTTACTATTGTACGATCGTAGACACTTGCATTGGAAGTTGTGTCTTGATTACGCAAACATCATTCGGCGAGCTCGACCCAGCTCGCCAAATTGCCCAACGTGTGTACTTTCAACCCCATCTTCCAAATTAAACCCTGCAGCCCCCGAAAACAAAATCAAAACATACACTATTTTGAATTTGGCTTAGACCCATTACACCCATTCCCCCGGGATACTCAAATTTCTCCCGATTTGGCCAAATTTTGCCATTTGACGACTTAAGCCCTTAAGAATGTCGTCAACCGCTCCATCATTGGGCAAAGCATGTCATTTGGCACAAATGTGGGTTACTTAGACTTCACCCGACTAGACCCAACAACAACAAAACACAACCCAACAATTTTGATCAATTTTAAGCGTGAAATTTTGGGAAATCAACCATATAGGCATAATATTCAAATTAAAACAGGCATACAAACAAACAATTATGATTCAGAGAGGCCCAGCACACATCACTAAGATAAGAACAATTGCAAATGAGTAAAACTCGCTAAGTATGAGTTCGGGGTTCGGAAAACCAACCTTTTATGCCAAATAAATAATTTGAAATGCTAGGCGGCAAATATATCCAACTCTGAACACACAATTGACGACAAGAAAGTGGAAATAATGCAAAAATATGGAAAATTATAGTGCGGGTGTGAGTTTGGGAAGTTAAAAAGTGAGGGAATGTGAAAGATTTTGAAAGTTTAAACCTTTGGCCTTTAAAATCGTCCAATTCTCACCCATTCGGCAACATTAGTTTTGCTCACAAACCCACTCGGAGACACGCCGAGTGGGCACTTACCTCGCCGAGTTTTACAGGACCTCCACTTAATGTAGGGGTCCAAACGACGGACAAAGTCGTGATCGTTAACCTTTTCGATGACACACTAATTTGCTCCTGAGCTCGCCGAGTTTTACAAACTCCAACCTAAGAATTACTTGAGTCCAACGGTGGTCTAAGTCAGACTCGCCGACCTTTTCGGTGAGTCGCCGACTGGAAATTTAGCTCACCAACTCGGAATCCTTTTGATTTTGACGCTCGTGGGGAGGAATGTACTTGTCCTTCTCCCCATCCCTTTCCTTCCAAGTAGGATTACGATCCCTCCACTCTCTATCACTATCTCTCCAACCTTCATCCTTGTTCCAACCTTGGTTACCATCCTGCCTTGGGTAGTTTGCACGATAACCACCTCCTTGGTTGGCTAGGAAATTCACCTCATCGTTGTACAACACTTCAAACTTGGCCTCTTCGGGGTTTACACACCCGACACCCACAGCATTGACACTTCTAGCACCAGCTCCCATGACATTTTTGGACAAAATGTCAAGTTGTGTCATGATCTTTGCCATGTTCTGGTCCTTCTCCTGATCTTTCTCAAACTGCTGCTTGGTCAATTTAAACGTGAGAGGGGAGTCCTGATCTTCGTGGGTGTACCATGCCCGATTAATTATGGTCATACCATCCAAAAGTCAGGCTACTATAATGTAAGGTTGTTGCATCAAACCTCCCGGAGAAAGTTGGTCAGCTACACCCTTGTTCACCAAATCAAGGCTTCGGTAAAAATATTACAGTAAAACGTTGTCGGGCAAACCATGAGTTGGGCATTGTAGCACCAACTTCTTGAATCGTAGCCAAGTCTCATGAATTGGCTCACCCTCCAAACGCTTGAAGATTTGGATGTTGTCCCAAAGGGTCATCATCTTTGAATGAGGGAAAAATTGCACTTGAAATGCGGTGACAATCTCTTCCCACGAAGTGATTGATTCTCTTGGTAATTCAGCCAACCATTTACATGCTTCTCCCATTAAAGAGAATGGGAACAACCTCAATCGGATCGTCTCTTGGGATATGTTCTTGAAGGAGAACGGCCCGCAAACATCAACAAAGTTTCTTATGTGCTCATAGGGATCCTCATGAACCAGCCCACCAAACAACCCTTTCAATTGCAAGAGCTGCAACATGGTACTTGTAATATGGAACACAACGTTCCCTTCCGCCGGACGCAAGCGAATGGTACCAATTCCACCCATTAGATGAGGGTCATTGACATTAGACTCATTGACATCGTTGAGGTTTCTAATGTCATCTTGGTGGCCCACTTGGCTACCATTGCTTCCGTTCACACTCATTTCTTCTGTTCAAAACAGCAATACACAAACCAAAACTGAAAGTAAGTAGATTCAACTATAACTAAAAAGAACAAAATTCAACTTAACTAAAGAATCTTAACCAACACCACTCCCCGGCAGCGGTGCCATTTTGATTTAACGTTTCAAGGACACTTCATCTAATTCTAAATGTCAACGATCGCTAGTCAGTATAATAACCCAACTAAATGAGTTGGGGTTGAATCTCACAAGGAGTGGTACAAGTTTAAGATTCAATAGGAAAGTACGAATATGCTCAAATCAGCCATAGGAATAGACATTAACGAATAAAAACATAATTCAAATTAGGGGTGACACGAATGTCAAATCAGGGGGTTTAGGTTTTAATTAACAACTACAGCAACAACAAATAACATGAAAATGACAATAATGAGATGGGTTCTTGGGATGTGATTCCATTATAGGCTAATATAGACAAATGGGTAATTGCAATTGTTAGATAATAGCTATAAATTAGTGACTAAGCTAGACTATAGAGGAGGTAAATTTTCTCTCGAACAATTTACCCCAAATCAAGTTGATTTCTCTCAAACATCAACAAGCATGCAAAATAAGAACATCCTATGCTTTAGTCCATTCACTCTCTCGAGCTGAATGTGTGGAAAAAGGTTTAGGATTCACTATCTCAAGTTGAACCCATGACAACCCAATACCCATAGACCATCAATCAATAATCTTAGTTTTAAAACCTCTCTTTCAAGAAAGCCTCTCTCGAGTTGAATGTGTGGAAAAGGGTTTAGGATTCACTCTCTCGAGCTGAACCCATGACAACCCAATACCCATAGACCATCAATCAATAATCTTTGTTTTAAAACCTCTCTTTCAAGAAAGCAAAAAATACAAAGGTAGAACTGCATTTGCAACTACTATTCTTTAAATTAAACCACAGTTAATGATTGAAATCACTTCTAAACAGTATTTATGTAACGACCCGAGAGCACCCCCTAGTTGTTACATGCGTATTCAACCTCTCGGAGGTCTCATACAAGCCTTAGCATTCATTCATCACATAGATCATAAAAATCACTAAGAATTTAAAAACTTTCCTTACAAAGAAGACATTTCATTAAAAATAGCAAGCGGAAGACTTTCTAGACTTTATACATGATGTCTCAAAACCATCTAATACTTGAATACAACAATGGGACTAAGCCCATACAAGACTTAAACACAATACTAGAAATACATCAAAAGCAACATGTAGGGTATTGTCCTCAAATCTATGAGGACTCACCAAGTCTTCATCGTCAACACTTAGAAACCTATCAAGTAGCCATGACATGTCACCATCTCCCAATCCCTACACTTTAGTCAAAAAGGGAAAGAAAGGGGTTAGCACAATTAAGTACTAAGTATGGAGACCATGCAAAAACATGCTTCAATAGACATTTACAAGGAATATATGCTTTCATATCATTTTTTATAAAACCTTCACTTCACAAGTATAAAAGATATAATACAAGTCAACATTCGCATATAAGACCATAACCAACCATACACATACTCAACATATCCATATCCAACCCATGCTTAACTTTAGAAGAACACATGCCATTTCATTACCATAGGACCTCTACCTAATATAACCTTAAGACACGCTTGAGTGAGATAAGAAGTGACCGCCCATACAACCTCTTCAAGCACACTGAAGTGTTCCTCAAGATTACCTTAGATAAGGACATTTCCTTTACAACATTGTCACGACCCGGGAGCACCCCCTAGTCGTAACCGGCGTACTCGACCTCGAAGAGGTCTAATACAAGCCTCTTAGCATTCATTCATCGCATATA
>JAJOOE010000392.1:0-53230 GCA_036250405.1 Solanum raphanifolium | reverse complement strand
GCTGGCTCAAACATTGGCCTACATCCAAATTCAAATGGAGACCTTAAATTTTATTTTGTGTTTTAATGAAACTTTATTATAGTCAATTCATTTAATCATTTTTGAGACTATAGTATTCTAGATTTGTTAAACTTCTAAAATTATTTCCTCTCATATGAAAACTTTATATTTTATATAAACAATACACAATATTTCTTTTTAAAAATAACTATAACCAATTATTGCTTTAAAAATGAGGGCTACTGTTATTTCTAGGCATGTCAAGCTGATAATAAGTTAGTCATTTAAAATATGTCATCTTCTTTCGTTATACAAATTAGTCTTAATACGTTGTAAATCTTCAAGTATGTTCAAAGGGCTTTTAAAGCCAAATATTAAAGAATAAAATGTCCCCTCTTTTTTGAGCAACAAACTCATCATAATCCCTAATCCCTTCTGTCTTTGTTTTTTTGGCAAATTATTAAAGACATCATAGTTCCTTTTTTTTCTTTGGCAACAAACATATCATAATACTTACTTATTTTGGAAATAAACACATCATAATCCTCTATTTTTGGCAATAAACTTATTATAATCCTTGAAAATGATTAAATATGTCAACATCTTTATCCACCGTTGATTTGCTCTTTCATCCAACGGCGTACATGTTCAATCCTCTTGATTGTCTTCTCATTGGCTGGGTTATAACTCATGTGAGCTACAAATACCAAAATCAGATTGTTTTAGGAATTCACATACACACACAATAGTTCAATTCTTTTGCTTTATTTGTCTCTTGTTTCTATAGATCAAAAAGCAAAACTTTTTTTTTCTTTTTGAAGTGAAAAAGATCAATGGCCGGTAAAAGGAAAAGCCTTTGTTCAAATGCTAAAAAAGTCCATTTCTCATAACAGAAGAAAAGCTTGTCTCCAATTCCCAGTGGCTAGTATCGCCCGATTCCTCAAAGTGGGGAAGTATGTCTAACGTGTTGGTGTCGGAGCTCCGGTATTCCTTGATGATGTGCTTGAGTACCTTGCGACTGAGGTGAATTTCTCAAGTTCCTTCTCTTTTTTTTATATGTCAAATTTCTAGGGTTTGTGATTACTAAATTTTACATATATGTGATTGTTTGTAGGTGCTTGAATTGGATGGAATTGCAGCGATGAATGACAAAAAGACTCGGATCATTCCAAGGCATATTCAGTTAGCTATTAGGTTTGATGATAAGCTGTCTCAATTTCTAAGAGATGTGATGATTCCGAATGGTGGTGTTATTCCAAACATTCACAACATTTTTCTACCTAACAAGAAGAATTGCTCTTCAAAGGCCGCTATTGCTGGTGGTCAGGAGGAGGAGGAGGATTAGACTGATCATTCCATCTCTAGTATCGAGATGTTTGCTTTTATTAATCTCCTTGTATTCATAGAAAATTTTATAACTAAAACCTTTGATTTTCTTCCTGCTAGTTTAATGACACCTGATATTTATGTTGCTTAGAATAAAAACTCAACATACTTGGATCTTAGTATTACCTATGTTTAATTTGCTTCAGTTATTATATTATTTATTATTTCTATTGTTATTTATTTTGATATGTTCATTTAATGATGTGTGTAATAGTTTTAGTTTTTTCTTTCAACTGTTCTTAGCAAGCTATATTAACTATTTGCCAAATTTGAAATAGAGTTTCAATTTCATTTGAAATTTCGTGATAGATCTAAAGTACTATAAATGAAAGTTTTTCTTAGAATGCTTTATTAACTATTTCCCAAATTTGAAATACAGTTTCAATTTATTTTGAATTTTTCATGATCAAATACTTGTAGTGGGTAGATCTGAAGTAATGTAAATGAAAGTTTTTCTATAAATATAAGAGATGAAATATTGGTAATCTGATCAGAATTCACGATAAATAAGTTTTAAAATATCCTTTTTTTCATATAAAATAGTAGTATTATATATTCAATAGGAATCTAACTAATTAATTGTCATGATCCAACCCACCGGGCCGTGCGGGCACCCACTCTAACAACTAAGTAGGAGAACCTTCGTATCCCACTTTTCGATTTTTAAAGCTAAGGAACGAACCCCAGGCGACTCCTACTCATGTTTCACCATTCTTGAGGCTAAAGGTAAGTTTTTCACTCCCCGAATCTGTTTTTCGATCCGTAGAACGTAATAGAATGGGTGAATATTGATGAGGGAGGGTTTTGTTATAGATTTTATGGTGGAAACAACCCTAAATTGGATAATTGGGATCATGGGTTTGATCTAGGGTTCATAGAATTGTTAGTAATTCGGGTAATTAATGATTGTTTATTGATTCCCATATTATATTGATTGTTTGTAGACCAAGAACAAGCGGAAAAAATTTGAAAAGGGAAGGATCAAGTTTCTTAGGGTTTCAAGCTTGTTTCGAGGTAGGTGATGGTTGTGATTCTATGATTGTGTGATGTATGTTTGTTCTTGCTTCATTATGATACTTGTATGCATATGAATGTTGCATTATTGACCACACTTGTTGTAAATAAGTTGGAGGAATGATGAATTCCATGAATCATGAATTAAATGTATGATCTTGAAGATATACTTGTGCTTGTGATTATGATTGTGATGAGTGAATGGGATCGGTTGCCACGTTTCGGCATAACTAACTTCGATCGGTTGCCACGTTCCGGCATAAATATGGGATCGGTTGCCAGGTTCTGGCATAACCTTGGGATCGGGTACCACGTTGTGATATACTAACTGTTTGGGTTTGGGTTCCATGAGAGGACCAATGATTTGATATGAAATGTGAAGTTGCTCGTTGTTCGTAAATGTTGATAATATTGTAAATGTTGATATATAGGCATGTGATTATAATGTTGTTTGACTTTCTTATGTTGCACTTAGTGGGATAGCTGCATGATCCTACCAGTAAATGGTGGTTGTGTATTGATACTGCACTTGCTCTTACTTTTATTGAGTATAGGACATCATCAAGCGGCTATTGGCAGACCTCGCTTAGAAGATCATTGATCATCGCTTTGAATTCAAGGGTGAGCCAATTCTTCCGGGCTGCCATGTGATTCTCTTTTGTCTATGTCCACCATTTCCGGACTTAGACATTTGTTCTAGTTAGTTGATTAGCTCATTAGTTTGGGGTTGTATTCCTTCTTCTTTAGACTTGGTCCATTGTTAGATGTTTTGGTACATTGACTTTCAGGTTCTAGGTTATTCTTCCGCATTGTTAGATATTTGTTAGAGTTTATGGGAACTCTATTTTCTTTCCTTAGTGTTTGACTTAAATGCCTTAGTTTTTGGTTTAATTGTTTGGTTTGGGCTGTAGTAGTGGTTCTCCCACCGGAGTGTTAGCGTGGGTGCCAATCACGATGATCTGGGTCGTGACACGTTCCCACAATGTCCTGGGTGTAAGGATTTCGTAAAAATACGGGTAAATCAGTACAAAATGGGTGGGGGAAGTTGAAGGGTCTCTTGGTGTAAAACTTTGATTTAGGCCTTTTTTAGGAGTTAGTTTGCTGAAATACTTATTTATGTTCTAGGGTAGTTAAATAACTCTGATCTGCTGAAATTCTGTCGAAAATGGGGGTTTTTCGCTTTTCTAAAAATTACCAAAGGTTCCAGCTTTACCCTGAAATTTTAGGATACTTCTCATACTAGGATAATCATTGTCTACCCCCAGTCAATCCCTTGATACACGAACCAATTCGTTCTAATTAATTTCGCACCACATCCCTACACATCCCCAGGATACACCCAGACATTCACACGATTATTAGTTAGTTGTAATGCACGTCCAGATTCCATTTTACGAATCACCTCGTAAATTAGCTAGACCCTCGCACCAACTTAGTTCTGACTTTCTTTTCACAACGAGTTTTACGACACTCAAGCATTGACAACTTGCATAACTTCAATCATTTAGCCAACACATTGCACATATTCAAGGTTCAAGCACACATTACAGTACACATAATTACCTCATCATATTCAAGCAATTACAACCTCACATTCACAATAAATTCAGGAAACAAAAAGTACACACTCACACATTCAAGTAGCAACTCAAAGACATGTCCAAATTTGTAATTAGTTACTTCACTCCATGGATGACCATTACTGAGCATCCATGCATTTACACTGCCCCTAGGGCCAGATACCAATTGGAACCTCCCTAGTTCCAATTTACCTTGCTTGTGTTCCTTCAGTCGTGACCACGACTTCCGGTTCACTTTGTTGAGATACCAATTGAAATCGGGAGATACCAATTTGACTCAACTCATACCATAAGCGACACTTCGCACGAAAGGAGAGAATGAGTGGAACAATTTCCTAGAATGCTTCCTAGATTCCTGAAGATTAGATGTGGACGTCAACACACAAATCCGCAGGAGTCTAGTTCATATTTTGCTCTTGTATGGGGAGACCGGTAACCTAGGCTCTGATACCAATTTGTCATGACCCAACCCCCCGGGCCGTGCAGGCACCCACTCTAACATTTTAAGTAGGAGAACCATCATATCCCAATAGTTAAAACATGCGGAAAATTTAAGAGAAATAAAGATAAATATAATAATATAATTTTATAAATACTATCTTTTAGACACACTTTTAGTTATGCCTGTAAAGTAATTTGACAACTCCTATGGATCTAGTCTAAACAGGTACAAGAGCTACTAAGAGTACACCTGGCATATTAGATATAAGACACAACTCCCACCATGCGGAAGGAAGAGTAGAAGCTGCTGGAGAGTTCTTGTCACGCCCCGAGCCTACACCCTGGGCGGGACTGGCACTCGAAGACCATTGTTGGCCCTAAGCGAACCATTGGCCTGGCTTACTTAACTCAACGAAAGACTTAAACTCAACAAAGATAAGTTCATATAATAAACTGGAATGTTATAAAGGAACATTCAATTGGCTATTAAGGCAAACTCAAGTCTCAACATGGAATAATGACAATGAAAAGACTAAAGAACTAACATCTAACTGTCTACAAAGCCTCTAATAGCAACTGAAATGGATGTTGGGACAAACCCCACAACATCCTAATGAACTAAACTAGAAAACAATGAAATAGACCCTCCGGAATGCAAGGAGGCTCACCAACAGACTCTGAACTGTTCACTGGATCAACGATGCACCGAAATGCCGATCCTAGTTACATGTGTCTGCATCATAAGACGATGTAGGCCAACTTGCATCAGTACATTGAATGTACGAGTATGAGAGTTGGAATGCTAAAACAACATAGGATGGAAAGAGAATCTGAAAGAAACACTTACCTTGGCTCTTCTCAACTCATGAATACTTAATTGAACTCATTTCATTATAAAGCAATTTAAAACAAGTGCAATATAAAGAAAAAGAAAATTGTATAAAACATGATGTCATCTCATAATCATAAAATCATAAAAAAAAACATATCATGATCCTTCTCAAAGTCTACTTGTGCAATGCATGAATGAAGTCTCATACCCCCATCCATACTAAGAAGAACCTCTTGAGGGACCATGCAATTACTGTTGTGGGAGTTTCTCTAACCGACAACCAACACTTAAGAACTATAGTGATGATACAACGTTATTAGCCCAATGCTGCCCGGGCCATCCTATGCCTTGTCGTGGTATAGGACCTGAACTACTAAGTGGATCTACTAGTCTATGAGAAAAGGATTCATCTAAAATGTATGACCCTTTTCTACCAATGATGGCTACATGGTTAATGGAGACTTGAGTTAATGCGAACTCGCATCCCCATATTGGTGCTCATTACTACTCCCAAAAATATAATATTAGCTCTTATGTTTAAAAACATACTTCTTCTGTGATTTGAGATTATTGCTCAAAAACTTAGCTCAAAGGCTATCTTGGAAATCAAAGTTTCCCCTTTTGCTTAATTATGAAAGCATTTACTCTTTTCTGAAAACTAGCCCGAAGGCTCTTTAGAAATCAAGGTTTCCTTTCTTGTTTAAATGTGAAAACATTTAAAACTCTTTAGGAATACATAGTCCCCATATACTTTTGAAGAAATGAACTTCAAGCTTTACTCTTTACTGAACTCAAAACTTAAGTCTTAAAACAAAGTTAAAACGTTCGTAAAAGACTTATGAAAACTTGAAATGAACTTCTCTTACTTGACTCTTGATTTCTCTTGACTTTGATCTTAACTGCTCTTGACTTGACTCTTAACTAATCCTTGAATTGAATTATGGATTCAAGGATTAAGATTTGTGATTGGAAAGATCTCATGTTGTTTAGGAGTGATTTTAGATAGCTAAACATGAGAAGACCGAAAATCAAGATTTAAATGTGGGTCCGCGACGCGGAGGCATAATTAAATTTTGGTTCCAAAAACGTCTTTTGAGGAAAAACCCCTCGTGTCAGCTCCACGACGCGAAGCTGAAACTTCAAATCTGGGCACTAGGCGCGCGATGTGCGGCCACCCTCTGATTTCATCCGACAAAATTTCTTCTTCGTTTTCCAGCCCCAATTCACCCAAACTCGGTTCTTTTTCTCAAAGTACTTTTAGATACAGATACCCAACAAAAGTACATAAGAACCTAACTCGAAACGACTCTATAATGCGACGTAACGAACTCAGAAACTTCTCAATTCATCCCAATTCAAGAACAAAATTCAAATTCAAGAATTCATGTCACGAACATCAACTTTCAAACTCTTTCTGGATGAATTTCACTGAACTAAACATGTTTGGCACGTGGGTGAACGAACCCAATGCTATGTGAGACTCACATACCTTGTAGGGATCACCCCCGGCGAAATCCACAGGCTAAACTTGGCGAACTTGATGATTTCCTTACTTCTCCTTCTCTTTTCTCCCCTTCTTTCCTCTTCTCTAAAACCCTAACTCTTTTCCAAAAGCGTAAAATTGACAAGGTTCAATTTAGACCCTTAATTAATTCACTAAAACGAATTTAATTAATTGGATAAGGAAAGGACTGAAATACCCTTCAAAATCCGGATTGGACATTTCCTTATTTGAACAGCCCAGCTTCCTATGGGCGTATCTCACTCATATGAACTCGGATTCGCGCAATCTTGGCGGCGTTAGAAAGATCGTTCCGAAAGCTTTCCAACCATATCTGGAAATACATTTAAAGCATCCTGAGCTAGGAGTTATGGTCGTTTGAAGTTGACCAAAAAATCACTTTTAACTTACTTAAAATTTTCCAGATTTCCTTATACTTTCCAAAAATAACTATTTCTGGATTTTACACTTCCTTCTAGTTCTTTCTAGTTGCGAGATGTTACAGTTCTTCATCTTTATCTAAGGAAACATCACCAACCTGCATCCAGACTATGTCAAAAAGACATATCAAGAGTAGTATCAGTACGAAACACACGTACTGGTAGGCATCATCGGTCAACCCGACGCCCTCAACATATCATAGGAAACCAACTAGTAAAAATATACAATAGACCACTCGCTTCTCCACCTTTACCCTCTTTTAAAATACTTCCCATATACTCTAGCACTCTAACTATTAACCTCCTTCCAGTCAACCTACTTACTAGGTACTTGATCATAGCCTAACCATTCTAACACGTAGAAAAACATCCCCAAATACGACTGCAACATTCCAACTAATCGCTCACGTCATACCCTTACTTCCTCGTCACACTAACCAACCATGGTCACATAGGACATTAAATCAAGCTTTCTTCCCACTAAACCCAATTTTTTTTCCCACAGTGAAATCCACCTAAGCATATTTCATCACACCTGCTACCTTACTATCCATTACTCTCTCCTTGAACACTTTGTCATTCCACTATACCCAACAGGTTCGCTCAATACAACAAACAATAAAATATAAACCATCATAACATGTGCCCACTAAGTGCAACATATATAAGTCGATACAACACTATACTTACAAGCGCATATCAAACATTTACAATATCAACAACATTTACAAACAACTTCACATTTCTTAAGTCACACAATTTTGCCACATCATTGGCCCTCTCATGGAAACCAAACCCAAACAGTTAGCATGCCGGAACGTGGCAACCGATCCATGTTAGTTATGCCAGAACGTGGCTACCAATCCAAGTTAGTTATGCCAGAACGTGGCAACTGATTCAAGTTAGTTATGCCGGAACGTGGCAACCGATCCATTCAACACACCACAATCACAATCACCAGTATGTCCTCAATCTCATACATTTATTTCATGAATTCATGGAAATCATAATTCATTTATCTCATTTACAACTAGTGTGATTAACAATGCAACATTCATATACGTACATGTATCACAATGAAGCAAGAACAACATACATCACACAATCATAGAATCACCACCATCACCTATGAATTAATCCTCAATCCCTATCATATATACATTAATTTGACCATACTTAGCCCTAGTTTATCATCAAAGGCTTCTTTCTAGGGTTTAGTCACAATTCATCATAAATCCTCAATTCAATCACTCCAATTTATGATCTAGCATACATTCATAAATCTAGTTCCATTCATGATTTCATAATATTATTCTTGAACCAATTCTATTCATGATAGCAATTCTAGAGTCCCTAACAATTCATCAATTCCTCTTCTCAAGGCATAAACCCATATACTTTTATTTCTAGGAATTACTTATGGAATTTACTCTGTGCACGAGGGTCTACACATAACCCTACCATTGATTTACATTTATTACGTAGTAAGCACATATTTATAAATACTCAATTCATAAAACCTAGCCTACCTAGGTGCCAAGCAGTTGCACAGAGTTTTTGACTTCGATTCGGGTTTTTCGAGCTTTATGATGGTGAATTTGGCCAAGAATCCACATGATCTCACCATCCTCATGCTAGAAATCTCCTTCTCCTACCTTCACAAGCTTAGAGAAGCTTTTCTAAGGTTTCTAGGGTGTTTTACGACTTATTTATGTATTTTAGAAAGATGGAGAAAATAGGATTTCTCGTAATTTATTTTCCCAGATTTTTGTTCTCCTAAAAACCGACGGTTCGGGTCGTTACATTAATCTTCTAAATGGGAAACTTGATTATCTTTGCTCTATATTATTGGATAAAGCATGAAAAGTAAAACACAATAAGTTTTATATTGTTATGGAAAAAAATGCTTGATATGTGAACAAATTAAGTCAAATATAGAATTTTTTTGAAAAGGGACCTCAAAAATTATATTCTCATATAATTAAACAAAATTATTTTCCAATTGAATATAAATTAACTCTTCAAATAATGTAATGCTAGTATAGAATAAAATTTATACTTATATATTTTTCGAATGCGGTTAATCATTGTTATACTATTTAATTTTATTTTGACTAATCCGTGCATCATTTCTTATCTCTAAAATGTTCTCTTAATATTCATGTTTATGCAAAACCAGTATCTCATTAAAGAAAAACCTGGCATGCTGGTTTTCATCTTTAATAAAGATGTGATTGGTGTTCTTGTTGCCCATGATATCAAGCAATGGGAATTTGCTCTTTCATCCAACGACGTACAAGTTCAATCCTTGTGATTGTCTTCTCATTTGCTGGGTTATTACTCCCGTGGACTATAAATATCAAAATCAGGTTGCTTTAGAAATTCACATACACACACAACAGTTCAGTTCTTCTGCTTCATTAGTCTCTTGTTTCTATCGATAAAAAAGCAAAACATCTTTTTATTTTTGAAGTGAAAAAGATCAATGGACGGTAAAGGGAAAAGCCCTGGCTCAAATGCTAAAATAAGGTCCCATTCTCATAGAAACAAAACAGGTTTCCGAGTGACTCGTATTGCCCGATTTCTCAAAGTTGGGAAGTATGCCAAACGTGTTGGCGCCGGAGATCCAGTATTCCTTGTTGTTGTGCTTAAGTACCTTGCAGCTGAGTTGAATTTCTCAAGTTCTTTTTTTTAAAATGTTAAATTTTTAGGGTTTTTGATAACTATTTTTTACATATGTGTGATTGTTTGTAGGTGCTTGAATTGGCTGAAAATGCAGCGAGGAATGACAAAAAGAGTCGGATCATTTCAAGGCACATACAGTTAGCTATTAGGTTTGGTGATGAATTGTTTCTTAGAGATGTGACAATTCCGAATGGTGGTGTTATTCCAAACATTCACAACCTTTTGCTTTTCCTAACAAGAAGAGTAGTTCTTCAAAGGCCGCTGCTATTGTTGCTCAGGAGGAGGATTAGACTGATCATTTCATCGCAAGCATACATATGTTAGCTTTTATTAATCTCCTTGTCACGACCCAGGGGTACCCCCTAGACGTAACACGACGTACTTGACCCCGAAGGGGGTCGCATACAAGCCCTTAGCATAATCATACACATAAAGTCATAAGAATGATGCGGAAAATTTAGAACTTTTACAATCGAAGTTCAACTTCTTTTTCATAAACGAAAATACGAGTCTAGACTTGTCTTAATCACCATCTAGTACAATAGAGAGTACAAATAGGGTCAAAGCCCTTTACATCAATAAAGTTTCAAAAATAGAAAGTACAATAGAAACTAGAAACAATAACATCTTGTCCTCGAACTTGAGGACTCACCAAGCCTAGGGAATAGTCAACCCAAGCTTCTCTTGAAAGAAGAAGTGCGTCTTAACGATCAGAACCTACACTCATAGTAAATGTAGAAGAAATGGGTTAGCACATAAAGTACTAAGTATGGAAGCATGCACAAAATCCTTGAATATGATAAAAAGGACATTTTTGTTGAAAAGTATGCATTTATCAAGTTTGGAAACCAACATGCACTTTCAATATAATACACAAGCCATAATCACATTTATGCCCATAACATAGTAAAACCATTACCTTAGCAACCCCTAAGGAACACTTGTGCAATATATAGTTCGCATCCCATAATACCAACCATACTAAGTACTCCTTTGAAGCTACCTTAGTCATACATATCATCTTTAGACCTCATCATAATCAATAGTCATAGGTAAGGAAATAGTCATGCACATTACTTGAACATAAGGAAAGTCTTTCATAGCAACTATCCATTCAACATACATTCATACATTCATGTCTCATCATAACATAAAGAAACCATCCCGTAACATCCTACTAAGTCTACTTGTGCAATGTAAAAGTGAAGTCTCATACCCCCACTCCTACTAAGTAATCCTCACCAAGAATTCATAGTATAGTTCATGTCTCATTCATTATCTTATCATATAGGGAAACTAGTCATAACCGACATAGACCATGTGAGCTACATGGAATCCGGTGTCATGTAACTCCACACCGAAAGAAGGTGTCCTACTTGCCAAAGGTATAACTAACATGTTTAGCTGTTAGGTGGATCCACTAGCTAAAGACCTATGTGGGCACATAGTTATGGGATAGGGAGATTGCTTCTAGAAACACGACATATTGTATTGGCGGAAAAGTTTCCATCTCATGAGATCATTTGTAGAAGACCCGGCCTATTGTATTGATAGGAAGGCCTCTACCTCATTTTCCATATTCACTCTGTGCTAAGCATTATTTTCCCAAAATCGTCAAGGATAGCTTGTGAATTTTGTCGGGGGTGATCCCTAAAAGGTATGTGAGATCACATAGCATTGGGTTAGCTCATCCACGTGCCAATCATGATTCAATTTAGCGAAATATGTGTGATTTGAAAGTAAATCCTTTGAGTTCTTGATGAAATTCGTTTGAATTTTTGTGGTTTGTTTTGTTGAAGTTTCTTGCAATATGATTCATATTTCCGGGTGTAACTTCGGTTTGAATCTATCATATATTGAGGGTATAAATGATCCTAAGTGTTTGTGGAAAGAACCATTGAAGTTTAGAGGGTTTAAAGTTGAAAAACGGAGAAGAAAAGTCGTCAAACACCTAGGGAAGGGGGTGGGGCGTCATACCAGCCAATACGTCCCAAAGCAGTCCCGGAATATGGGGATCTGGGGAGACGCGCCAGCCAAAGAACCCCAACTTGGTCTCTGAATGTTGAGGGCTGGAGCCCCGCGCCTCTCAGAGCGCCAGGGATGCCAGTTTTCCCCATTCGTTCCCCACCTTTTCGACGCGTTCCTTAGCAATGTACCCATGTTTTCTAGTTGATTCCAACAATCTAAGGTACATCTAAACATCATTAAATCATCCATAAACATGAGATCATGAACCTTGAATCCATAATCCAATTCAAGGAAAGTTAGGATCAAAGTCAAGAGAAGTTCTTAGAGTTTTCCAAAAGTCTTTTGCAAACGTTTTAACTTTGTTTTAAGACTTATGTTTTGAGTTCAGTAAAGAGTAAAGTTGAAGTTCATTTCTTCAAAAGTATATGGGGACTAAGTGTTTCCAAAGAGATTAAAAATGTTTTCACATTTAAATAAGATCGGAAACTGAGGTTTCCAAAGAGACTCCGGGCTAGTTTTCAGAAAAAGTAATCGCTTTCTAAATGAAGCAAGAGGGGAAACTTTGATTTCCAAGATAGTCTTTGAGCTAAGATTTTGAGCACTAATCTCAAATCACAAAAGAAGTATGTTTTAAACATAAGAGCTAGTATATTTTGGGAGTAGTATTGAGCATCGAATTGGGGGTGAGCATGAGTTCATATAACTCACGTATCCATAAAACCATGTAGCCACCATGGGTAGAAAAGGGTCATACTTTTTAGATGAACCCTTTTCACAATAGACTAGTGGATCCACTTAGTAGTTCAGGTCCTATGCCTCTGGCCGGGTATAGGATGCATTGGCAGCGTGATGTAGATCGTTGTATCATCACTATAGCTCTTATGTGATGGTTTTCGGTTAGAGAAACTCCCACAGAAGTTATTGTATTTTTATATACATCAAGGTTTTGTATTTTTGCACACATTTCAGAGTTATGTTGTATCCTTGTATATACACAGAGTTGACATCATGTTTTTAAACAGCTTTTCTTTATATTGCACTTGTTTTAAACTGTTTTATATTGAAATGAGTTCAGTAAGTATTCATGAGTTTAGAAGAGCCAGTAAGTGTTTCTTTCAGATTGCCGTTTCAAGCCTATGTTGTTTTAGCATTCCAACTCACATACTCGTGCATTCAATGTACTGATGCCAGTTGGCCTGCATCTTCTTATGATGCAGACAAAAGTAACTAGGATCAGCATATAGTGCACTGTTGATCCAGTGAGCAGTTCAGAGTTAGTCGATGAGCTTCCTTGCATTCCAGAGGATCTATTTTCATTATTTTCTAGTTAGTTCAATAGGATGTTGTGGGGTTTGTCCCAACATCCATCTCAGTTGTTTAAGAGGCTTCATAGACAGCCAGATTCTAGTCCTTTGAGTCTTTTCATTATCATTTCATATTGTTAAGACTTGGGTTGCCACTTTTGGCCAAGTTGAATGTTTTATCTTTAAAACATTCTCAGTTATTTTATTATCCAGTTCAGTTAAGTTCATTGATCATTATAGATATGAATATTGTCTTCTGCTGAGTTAAGTAAGCCAGGTCAAGGGTTCGCTTGGGGCCAGTAATGGCTTTCGAGTGTCAGTCCCGCCTAAGGTGTACGCTCGGGGAGTGACAATCTTGGTATCAGAGCCCAGAGTTCAAGAGTCCTAGAGAGTCTATGAAGCAGCGTCTGTAGAGTCCTATTTATCGATGTGAAGCGCGCCACATCTATAATTTGGAGGCTGCAACATTTAGGAAAAATTTCTCATTTCTTTCACGCTCATTTCGTGCGTTAGAGTTTGATCTCTAAAAAGCTTCCCTCTAATTCGTGCTTGTGCGTGCTTTTCAGATAATCATGCCTCTACGAAAAGCTGTCAGAGGACGTCCTGCTAGGCATAATGTTGAGGAGGAAGAGTTACCTAATGCACCTGAAGTGCAACCGTAATGAGAAGTTACTAATGCTGAGTTCAGAGAGGCTATAAGGATGCTCAGTCAAGTTGTGACTAACCAAGCTGGGCAGCAGAGATGAGCTCGATAAGAAGAGGCTGACACTTCAAGGATTCGTGAGTTCTTGAGGATGAACCCTCCAAGCTTCACTGGTTCAAGCACTTCTGAGGACCCAGAGAACTTCATTGAGGAACTGAAAAAGGTGTCTGATGTGATGCATGTTACTGATACTGTGAGAGTTAAGCTAGCTGCATATCAGATGAAAAATGTTGCTAAGACTTGGTTTGATTAGTGGAAAGAGGGTAGAGCTGAGGATGCACCACCTGCGAGTTGGGCATGTTTTGAAGAGGCTTTCTTGGGGAATTTCTTTCCCCGGGAATTGAAAGAGGCTAAGGTATGGGAATTTCTTACACTTCACGAGATTCTTTGAGTGTTCATGAGTATGGGTTGAAGTTCACCCAACTATCCCGATATTCTCCAGAGATGGTTAAGGACATGAGGAGTAGGATGAGCTTGTTTGTTGCTGGGTTGGGCCGTCTATCAAGCAAAGAGGGTTGGGCAGCAATGCTTATTGGGGACATGGACATTTCGAGGTTGATGGTCTATGTGCAGCAAGTATAGGAAGAGAAGCTGAGGGATAGAGAGGAATTCAAGAACAAGAGGGCTAAGACAGGGAATGAGTCCAGGAAGCAGAAGAGTAATGCCAACCGGTCATTCTTCCAACAGAAATAGAAGGGACCTGCTCCATCATCTGCTAGTGCACCTGCACCTAAGAACAAAGGTGAGTACCATAATCATAACTTCAGAGCTAAGCTTCCTTATTCTCATGGTAGCGTGGCACAAGGGGATAGTAAGCCTCCTGCATGCACCAAGTGTGGTAGGAACCACTCAGGTATTTGTCGTGAGGGCTCCACTGGTTGTTTCAAGTGTGGTCAGACTGGGCATTTCATGCGAGAGTGTCCAAAGAACAAGCAGGGAAGTGGTAATGGGGGCAATAGAGCCCAGTCTTCTTCAGTTGCTCCACCAGACAGAGTTGCACCTAGAGGGGCTACTTCCGGCACTAGCAGAGGAACAAACTGCTTATATGCTATCAACAGTCGCCAATAGCAAGAGGATTCACCAAATGTTGTCACTGGTATGATTCAAGTCTTTGACTTTACTGTGTATGCCTTGCTAGATCCAGAAGCAATTTTATCTTTTGTAACTCCATATGTTGCTATGAACTTTGATGTTATTCCTGAGAAGCTTAGTGAACCATTCAGTGTCTCTACGCCTATTGGTGAGTCTATTCTAGCAGAGAGAGTTTATCGTGATTGTCCCATTTCCGTCAATCACAAGATTACCATGGCTGATTTAATCGAGTTATACATGGTAGATTTTGATGTCATTCTTGGTATGAACTGGATCCATTCTTGTTATGCCTCAGTTGATTGTAGAACTCGAGTAGTCAAGTTTCAGTTTCCAAATAAGCCAGTCTTAGAGTGGAAAAACAGTTCAGCAGTGCCTAAGGGTCATTTCATTTGGTACCTTAAGGCAAGAAAGTTAGTTTCTAAGGGTTGTATATGTCACTTAGTCCGAGTTAATGACTCAAGTGTTGAGGTACCTCCTATTCAGTCAGTTCCAGTAGTAAAGGAGCTCCCATAAGTCTTTCGTGATGATCTTCCTAGAGTCCCTCCTGAGAGAGAGATAGACTTCAGCATAGACCTTATTCTAGATATTCGTCCTATATCTATTCTGCCATACAGAATGGCACCAGCAAAGTTGAAAAAGCAGTTGAAGGATCTATTAGATAAGGGTTTTATTCGACCAAGTGTCTCACCTTGGGGCACTCCGATCTTATTTGTGAGAAAGAAGGACGGTTCCGTTAGGATGTGTATGGATTACCGTCAGTTGAACAAGATTACCATCAAGAATAAGTATCCTCTTCCGAGAATTGATGATCTTTTCGATCAACTTTAGGGTGCTTCCTATTTCTCGAAAATTGACCTCAGATCAGGCTATCATCAGTTAAGAGTAAGGGAATGTGATATTCTGAAAACAGCTTTCAGAACCTGATATGGTCATTATGAGTTTTTGGTCATGTCCTTTGGTTTGACTATGCACCAACAGCGTTCATGGACCTTATGAATAGAGTCTTCAAACCTTATTTAGATATTTTTGTTATCGTCTTCATTGATGACATACTAATCTATTCAAGGAATGAAGAAGATCATGCTAGTCATCTCAGAATAGTTCTTCAGACTTTGAAAGATAAGGAATTATATGTTAAATTCTCTAAGTGTGAATTTTGGCTTGAGTATGTGGCATTCTTAGGCCATATTGTGTCTGGAGAGGGAATTAAAGTTGATAATCAGAAAATTGAGGCAGTGCAGAATTGGCCTAGACCACATCTCCAACTGATATTAGGATTTTCTTAGGTTTGGCTGGCTATCATAGAAGGTTTGTAGAGGGGTTGTCGTCTATTTCATCCCCTTTGACCAAGTTAACTCAGAAGACAGTGAAATTTCAATGGTCTGAGGCTTGTGAAAAAAGCTTTCAAGAATTGAAAAAGAGGTTAACTACTGCCCCAGTTTTGACCTTACCAGAAGGTACGCAAGGCTTCGTTGTCTATTGTGATGCATCTAGAGTTAGTTTGGGTTGTGTGTTAATACAGAACGAGAATGTTATAGCTTATGCCTCCAGACAGTTGAAAGTTCATGAGAAGAACTACCCAACCCATGACTTAGAGTTGGTTATTGTAGTATTTGCTTTGAAAATATAGCGCTATTATCTTTATGGTGTTCATGTGGATGTATTCACCGATCACAAGAGACTGCAGTATGTGTTCACTCAGAAGGAGCTCAATCTCAGCCAGAGGAGGTGATTAGAATTACTCAAGGATTATGACATGAGTATTCTTTACCACCCAAGTAAGGCTAATGTTGTTGATGATGCCTTAAGCAGGTTATCTATGGGTGGTACCGCCCACGTTGAGGAAGATAAGAAAGAGTTAGCAAACAATGTGCATAGACTTGCACGCCTGGGAATCAGACTTATAGATTCCACAGAAGGAGGTATAGTGGTAACGAATGGGGCTGAGTCATCATTAGTGTCAGAAGTAAATATCTAGCAAGACCAAGACCCTACTTTGCTTGAATTGAAGGCAAATGTTCATAAGCAAAAAGTATTAGCTTTTAAACAAAGGGGAGATGGTGTATTGAGATAACAAGGTAGATTGTGTGTACCTATGGTAGATGGACTCCAAGAAAGGATTATGGTGGAAGCTCATAACTCCATATATTCCATTTATCCAGGTTCCACAAAGATGTATTGTGATTTGAGAGAGGTGTATTGGTGGAATAGCATGAACAAGGGCATTGTTGAATTTGTCGCTAAGTGTCCAAATTGCCAACAAGTGAAAGTTGAGCACCAAAGGCCCGGTGGTTTGGCGCAGAATATAGAACTTCCAGAATGGAAGTGGGAGATGATTAATATGGATTTCATAACAGGTTTACCAAGGTCTCGCAGACAGCATTATTCTATTTGGGTGATTGTCGACAGAATGACAAAATTAGCCCATTTTCTACCGGTAAAAACTACCCATTCAGCAGAAGATTATGCCAGGTTATATATTCAGGAGGTGGTAAGACTTCATGGGGTTCCAATCTCCATTATTTCAGATAGAGGTGCATAATTTACTGCACAGTTCTGGAGATCTTTCAGAAAGGTTTGGGTTCAAAAGTGAACTTAAGTATTGGCTTTCATCCTCAAACTAATGGGCAAGTAGAGCGCACTATTCAGACTTTAGAAGATATGTTAAGGGCTTGTGTGATTGATTTCAAAGAGAATTGGGATAATCACCTATCTTTCATTGAGTTTACTTACAACAACAGTTATGAAGCTCTTTATGGGAGAAGATGCAGATCTCATATTGGATGGTTTGAAGTTGGTGAAGCAGGGTTGATAGGACCAGCTTTAGTTCACCAAGCTATGGAGAAGGTGAAAGTTATTCAAGGAAGGTTGAAAACGGCACAGAGTCGTCAAAAATCCTACACTTATGTTAGGAGAAAGGGCGTTAGAGTTCGAAGTAGATGATTGGGTATATTTGAAAATTTCACCCATGAAGGGTGTTATGAGGTTTGGTAAGAAGGGGAAGCTTAGTGTCCTGTATATTGGACCTTATCGCATAGCCAAGAGGATTGGCAATGTAGCTTATGAGTTTGAGCTACCACAAGAGTTAGCAGCGGTTCATCCGGTATTTCACGTCTCCATGTTGAAGAAGTGCATGGGGGATCCATCATTGATCATACCAACTGAGGGTATTGGGATCAAGGATAGCCTATCTTATGAAGACATTCCGGTTCAGATTCTAGATCGCCAAGTTCGCAAGTTGAGGACTAGGGAAGTAGCATCAGTCAAAGTCCTTTGAAAAACCAATTTGTTGAGGAAGCTACTTGGGAAGCTGAAGAGGATATGAAGAAAAGATATCCACATCTCTTTGAGTCGGGGGAAAATGCAGACCAAGGTACTAATTTTCTTCTTAGTACTCTTTAAATTATAAGTGAGCATGTTGTTTGTTTGCATTTGCGTGTTGGGTGTTTGAACTTGATATTAAACCCTTAGCCTAATAAGTGTAATCTCATTCGAGGACGAATGTTCCCAAAAGGGAGATATTGTAATATCTCAAAATTTGAAATAACTAGAAAGAAGCTAATAATTGGAAATAGTCATTTTTGGAAATAATGAAAATCTGGAAATTTGTTTAAGTTAAGAAAAGTTGAGTTTTGGTCAACTTAAAAAGGGCATAAATACTAGATCAAGATGAGTTAGGTGTACTTCCAGACATGTTTGAAAAACTCTTGGAATGATCTTTACAACGCCACCAAGTTTACCCGATTTCGAGTTCGTATGACTGAGTTATGCCCTTTGGAAGTTGGGTTGGTCGAATAAGGAAATGCCCAATCCGGATTTTTGGAAGGGTAATTTAGTATTTCCTTACCTAATTATTCTAATTCGTTTTTAGGAGATTAGTTGGGGTAAAACCAGATTTTGGTCAGCTTAGAAAAGTTAGAGTTCACGCTAGGGCTTGGAGAAAAGAGAAAATAAGAGAAAGGAGAAGAGGAAGCAAGATTCGTCGATTTCGTCAAGGATAGCTTGTGGATTTCGTCGGGGGTGATCCCTAAAAAGTTATGTGAGACCACATAGCATTGGGTTAGTTCACCTACGCTCCAAACATGATTCAATTCAGGAAAATATGTGTGATTTGAAAGTAAATCCTTTGAGCTCTTGATGAAATTCCTTTGAATTCTTGTGGGTGTTGTTAAAGTTTCTTGCGATTTGATTCATGTTTCCCGGTGTAATTTTGGTTTGAATCTATCATATATTGAGGGTATAAATTATCCTAAGTGTTTGGGAAAAGAACCATTGAAGTTTAGAGGGTTTAGAGTTGAAAAACGGAAAAGAAAAGTCGTCAAACACCTGGGGAAGGGGGTGGGGCGTCGCACCAGCCAGCGCGTCCCAAAGCAGTCCCTAAATATGGGGATCTGGGGAGACGCGCCAGCCAGAGCTCCCCAACTTGGTCTCTGAATGTTGAGGGCTGGAGCCCCGCGCCTCTCAGAGTGCCAAGAACGCCAATTCTCCCCATTCGGTCCCTACCTTTTCGTACGTGTTCCTTAGTTATGTACCTATGTTTTCTAGTTGATTCAACACTCTAAGGTACATCTAAACATCATGAAATCATCCATAAACATGAGATCATGAACCTTGAATCCATAATCCAATTCAAGGAAAGTTAGGATCAAAGTCAAGAGTAGTAAGAGTCAAGTCAAGAGAAGTTCGTAGAGTTTTCCAAAAGTCTTTTGCAAACGTTTTAACTTTGTTTTAAGACTTAAGTTTTGAGTTCAGTAAAGAGTAAAGTTGAATTGACGGGAAGGCCTCTACCTCATATCCATATCCACTTGGTGTTAAGCATTATTTTCCCAAATCATACATTATTATTCTTGAATTGCATTTACATGTGTGAAGGAACATCTTGACCTTCATTCAATACAACTCATAAAATAGCTCATAGATTCAGTAGGTGAGAACTAACTTTCAACCTTAAAATCGTCATTAACATGTGACTAAGCCATTCACATTATTGCTCATAGTGTTTCATGAGAATAGCCTTTCAATCAACACAACAACATTATCATCATCCTAGACAATTCATACATAATCTTCAACAATACCTCAATTTACACAATAGTCATAGGATATTCACTTTCTAAGTGAATTATAAGTTCATACACAACTTTCATCAACATGTACAAACCCTAGCAACTTACCCCTTCAAGGGTCATGAATCATGTTTCACAATTAAACCTAGAATTACTACACTAGGCATGAATAAAACAAGATTCAATAGTTAAAATATCGTAGACACAACTAATAGTGTACATTTTGCATCAATACACCCATCACAATTCATGAAATTAGGGTCATGGGGTAATTCATGGGTTCATGGGAATTTTACAATAAAAATCACCATTAAACATCAAATCATCCATAATATAAGACAATTAACATAATGAAATTGGTTTTAGGAAGAACCCATGGCTAGATTGAAAACCCTAGTTTTATTGAAGAATCTATCAATTTGAAATTAGTGTTGAAGGGATTTATGGAAGGAAACTTTACATAAATCAAGACTCACATACCTTGATTGATGTCATCCTTTAGAAATTGGAGTGAAAAGATTGGAACTTGAACCCTAATCTTGACCTTGCACTTGTTCTTCAATGGAGTTTTGAGAGAAACTTTGGGAGAAGAGAGTTGGTTGAGTTTTGAGTCCTATGAGTTATGAGGGATTAAAGGGTAGTTATTAGTCTTAAAATTCTTAAATATATATTATAAAACCATCAAAACCATCCCCTAACTCTAATTAATTAATTAGGAAATTACCAACCTAACCTCATAATGGCCGAAAATAATCAGCTTCAGGTAGTGACCTACGACTCCCCCACCTATTGCACAAACGTGGTTTGGATCAAAGAGGGGGAAGATAAAGGCAAGGGTGGGGAGACTAAGTCTCGACCCACAACATCCACCTACGGGGCGTGGGTCCACCCACGGATCGTGGGTGCCCATCCGTAGGTGGTGCTGACATTTGACAGCTTTTTGGAACTTCGCTTGGGTCCTCCTCAAGGACCCTTGGGGGGTCCTTGGGGGTCGTGCCTTGATGTGTAGGTCCTAAAACATTATTACTCAGTTAGGGAGGTCATTTTAGGACTTTAATCTTAACGTTTATCTCATTTAGGACACTAGACTACATATTAGGCTCTAACTAAAGTCATTAGGTTTTCGGGGTGTTACATTATCCCCCCTTTGGAAACATTCATCCCCGAATGATTATCGAAACACCAAACTAAGTTAGAAACTCTAGACTAACAGCCCATTATGCATGAAACATAAAAAAATTGCAAAACTAACAAATGCACTATTCGTTTTATGCACTTTTCAAAAGGAGGAAACTTCGACTCCATTTCACAAGACATAGTCGATGCAACACAAGGAGGTAGGAACTACATCTACCAATCTAATATGCACAAAATTCATCAATTCACATACACATGGGAGGAACTACCTTCTCCAACTCAAGAAAGCTCAACACAACAATATGGAGCCAGTGTGCCATTTTATCAAAACATAACTAAGAATATTCATCAATTCACCTCATGAAGTCAAAAATGCAATCATCAAACTAAAATGCAAACCAACATGAGGAACATATAGATCATGCAAAGTCAATTTATGACAAAATATGAATTCTCACAAGAACATGCACAACATAAGGAAATCATGGAAAACTCATACAATACACATGACTCCCAAAACACTTAAAACTCAAGAGGAATAACTTACCTCAAGTTTGAATAGGAGTAGAAGGAAAAACATGAGGATAACGGGACTTCATATCGACCTCGGCCTCCCATGTAGCACCCTTAACTAAGTGATTCCTCCATAAGACCTTAACGGAGGCTACTTCTTTATTTATCAACCTATTCACTTGCCGGTCCAAAATCTCAACAGGGACTTCTTCCTAAGAAAGGTTCTCATCAACTCCTAAACCCTCCAAAGGAAGGATGGATACTGGATCACCAGTGCACTTCTTGAGCATGGAAACATGAAACACCGGGTGAACTGGGGCTAACTCAATTGGCAAGTCTAATTCATATGCAACTTTCCCAACACGTTTCAAGATTTGGTATGGGACCACATACCGGGGACTAAGCTTCCCCTTCTTACCAAACCTCCTCACACCTTTCATATGTGAGATTTTCAAGTAGACCTAATCACCAATCTCAAATTCAAGATCCCTCCTTTTAACATTGACATAAGATTTTTGCCAAATTTGGTCAGTCTTCAACCTTCTCTTATGAGTCGAACCCTTTGAATAGCATCATAAACTAGTTCGGGACCAATTAGATCAAACTCACCTACTTCAAACTAACCCATCAGAGATCTACACCTCCTACCATATAGTGCTTCAAATGGTGCCATGGCAATGCTTGAGTGGTAACTATTGTTGTAGGCAAATTCTATCATGGGAAGATGGTCATCCCAGTTACCCTTAAAATCAAGCACACACGCCCTCAACATGTCTTCTAAGGTTTGAATGGTGCGTTTCGTTTGACCATCCGTTTGAGGGTGAAAAGCGGTACTAAGCTTAACATTGGTACCAAGCCCTTGTTGGAATGCCCTAAAAAAATATGAAGTCAATTGAGTACCTCGATCTGAAATGATAGACAAAAAAACCCCATGCAACGTCACTATTTCCTTGATGTACAACTTAGCATAGTCTTACGCCGAAAAAGAAACCTTGATGAGAATGAAGTGGGTTGATTTAGTCATCCGATCAACAATGACCCAAATAGAATCATGTTGCCTTCGAGTACGAGGCAAACCCACAGCAAAGTCCATATTCACCTCCTCCCACTTCCAAGTGAGAATATTTATATCTTGGAACAAACCTCTCGGTTGTAGGTGTTCGGCCTTAACTTGTTGACAATTCGGGCATTTGGCTACAAAACCTGCTATATACTTTTTCATGCCATTCCACTAATAGACATCCCGTAGATTACGGTACATGTTGGTGGTTCCCGGATGAATAGAATACCGCAAACCATGAGCCTCTTCTAAAATTTTCCCTCTCTAGCCATCAACATCCGTAACACATAATCTACCTTGGTACCTAAGCATCACATCTCTCCCTTGGGAAAAATCCTCAACGGACTTGTTGAGAACCGAAGCTTTTAACTCCATCAATATAGGATAAAGGTGTTGCTTAGACATCACATCAAACACAAAGGACGATTAGGAACTATGATGGACCATGAATCTACCCTAGGTTGAATCCACAAGTTAGACACCTAATCGGGCCAATCTATGCACATCCCGAACCAATTCCTTCTTCTCATCTCCTACATGAGCCACACTACCCATGGACAATCTACTTAGAGCATCCGCAACTATATTAGTTTTGTTGGGGTGGTAAAGGACACTCATGTCATAATCCTTCAAAAGTTCTAACCATTTTCTTTGTCGGAGATTCAAGTCTTTTTGGCTAAACACATATTAAAGACTCTTGTGGTCGGTAAACACATCTACATGGACCCCGTATAAATAATGTCTCCATATTTTCAAAGCAAACAATATCGCCGATAATTCAAGGTCATGAGTCGGATAATTCTTCTCATGGACCTTGAGTTGCCTTGAAGCATACGCAATCAATTTACCACGTTGCATAAGGAAACATCCCAAACCCACTCAAGAAGCATCACAATATACCACAAATCCATATGTACCCTCCAGTAAGGTCAACACCGGAGCAGATGTCAATCTATCTTTCAATTCTTGGAAGCTTTTCTTACAAGCCTCCGACCATACAAACTTAGCTTTCTTTTGAGTCAAAGTCGTCAATGGAGAAGCAATGGTGGAAAAACCCTCAACAAACCTCTTATAGTAACGGGTCAAACCCAAAAAGCTTCTAATATCGGTAGAAGTTAGAGGTCTAGGCCAACTCTTGACCACATCCGGTTTCTTAGGATCAACCTCAATACCCATGCCCGACACAATATGACCAAGCAAAGAAACCGACCTTAGCCAAAACTCACACTTACTAAACTTAGCATATAATAGGTGGTCTTTAAAGACTTACAATAATATCCTCAAATGATCCTTATGTTCACTCCTCACTCCTTGAATAGATCAAAATATCATCGATAAAGACAATCACAAACGAATTAAGATATTGCCTAAACACCCTATTAATTAGGTCCATGAATGTTGCCGTGGAATTTGTTAACCCAAAAGACATAACCACAAATTCGTAGTGACCGTATCGGGTCCTAAAGGTCGTCTTCGAAATGTCACAACCTCTTACCCTTAGTTGATGGTAAGCCGAACGAAGATCAATTTTGGATAAATAGTTAGCCCCTTGAAGTTAATCAAACAAATTGTCCATTCTAGGGAGAGGATACTTATTCTTTATAGTGACCTTGTTCAATTGGCGGTAATCAATACACATTATAAGGGACACATATTTCTTCATCACAAATAATACCGGAGTACCCCATGGAGATATGCTTGGTTGAATAAAACCCTTGTCAAGAAAATCCTTGAGTTGTGCCTTCAATTCTTTCAATTCGGCCGGAGCCATCCGATAAGGGGAATGGATATGTATTGTGTATCCGGCACAAGATCAATGCCGAAGTCTATTTCCCGTCTGGGAGGAATACCGAGCAAGTCATCAGGGAATACTTCTGGATACTCTCTCACTACGGGGACCGATTCCAAAGAAGGAGTCTCGGACTCAACGTCCATAACCCTAACAATGTGATACATGCACCCCTTTGAGATCATTTTTCTAGCTTTTAGACATGAAATAAAATGACCTCTAGGGATTGAATTTCCCTATCACGACCCGAGCATACACCCTGGACGTGGCTGACACTCGAAAACCATTGTTGGTCCCCAAGAAAACCCTCATCCTGGATGAATATAAACGGAAGACTAACTCAAGAATACAAAAGATTAAAAACTAAATAAAAACTCATGAAACTGAAATACAAAACTTTAACTCAAAGGTAAAACTCTGAATATAAAAATAATATTCAACTCTCTATAAAATAGGCAACTTAAGTCTTTAAACATTTAACAAAATAAATGATACAGACTTCTCAACTATATCAACAATCTATGAAACCTCTAACTGTTAAAGATGGAAGTCGGGACAAGACCCACGACATCCTGACTAAACTCTAAAGTAAATGAAATCCTCCGGAAACAAGGAGACTCACCTTAGCTAACTCAAACTTCCGGATGTATCAATGAAGCTCATGTTGATGACCCTGAATACACATGTCTACATCATGAGATGATGCAAGCCAAATGGCTCAGTACGTGGAATGTACGAGCATGTAAGAGGAATTCTAAAGCATAAACATAAGCTTGAACTTTGATAAAAAGGAAACATACTTACCTCTTCTCAACTCACTCAACTTAAAGAAACATAGCTCAACTCAAAGAAACAAAGCTCAACTCAATGATAAGATATTCAACTCAGAGGTATACTCAAGGATACTCAAAACTACTCAAACTTACTGAACTCATAAGTACTCAAGTATAAGATACTTAACTCGAAATACTCAAGGATAATGCAACAGTAAATGATACAATATTTATGAAAAGCTGTAAAAATGTAGATAGCAACTCAATGTATTGAAAAATACAATAAAACTCAGTATGTATATAATAATACAATATAAATCTATGGGAGATTCTCTAACCGACAACCACCACTATGAGCCTAAGTGGTGATACAACGTTTTACCTCACGCTGCCAAGGACCGTCATATACCTTGTCGGGGGTATAGAACCTAAATCACTAAGTGGATCCACTAGTCTATGCTAAAATCATCTTAAGGAGTCATCTAAAAAGTATGATCCTTTACTACCCATGATGGCTACATGGTTTATGGAGACTTGAGTTATTTGAACTCGCATACCCATAGCGGTGCTCAATACTACACCCAAAATATACTTAGCTCATATGTTTTTAAAAACAAAACTCTTTCTTTGGTTTGAGATAATTACTCAAAACTTAGCTTAAAATCCCTCTTGGAAATCATAGTTTCCTCTTTATTGAAAAACTAGCTCAAAGGCTCTTTTAAAATCTCAATTTCCTTTCTTGTTTAAATGTGAAAACATTTACTCTTTGGGAATACATAGTCCCGATATACCCTTTTAAAGAAATGAACTCAACTCTTTACTCTTTACTCTGTACTCATTACTTAACTCAAAACTTAAGTCTTAAAGCAAAGTTAACACGATTGTAAAAGACTTCTTAAAATATGGTTCATGCCAAATTATGGACGTGAACGAATCAATGCAAGGTTTTCAATAACCATAGATAGAACTCAATACTTGGAATTCAATAAGTTCAATGATACTACTCATTTCAAGAATGCTCAACTCAGAGGGTTCATGCAGAATTATGGACATGAACAACTCAACTCAAGGACTCAAAGATAATTTTCATCTAAGACTGCTTGACTGATAGGGTTCATGCAGAATTATGGACATGAATAACCCAACTCAAGGACTTTATGGGTAACATGTAATAGTCCAATGATTAGGAATATAATTTCAAATGGGTTAGGAACTCAATACTTAAGACTTAGGACATGAAGATATTACTCCTCTCATAGATACTCAACTAATGGAGTTCATGCGGAATAAATGGGCATGAACGACTTGACTAGTAAGTCTACATAACATTTTGGAACTCATGTATACAACTATTCTCATTCTCATACTTACTTTCTCAAAATTTAACTCAAATCGATTATGGATCTCCAAGGATTCACAATTGAACTTAAAACTTTCTTGAACTCTACTCTTTACTCTCTCTTGAATGTGAATTATGAATTCAAGAGTTATGGTTCATGGTATGAAAGATATCATGATGACAAAATAGACTCATGAATACGTTCTCCTCACTCTCATGCTCACTTACTCGAGTCTTGAAACAAGTTACTAGAAGTTGTAGAAGACTCCACAAAATGACTCAAAGGGACTTTCTTAGAATGTTCGAAAGAATTCTCAAAACTTAACTCTTAACTCTACCTTAAATTTGAATTATGAATTCCAGGTTATGATCATGTTAAGAATGATTTCTAGGTGTTTAGAAGTAGTTTAGAGTGTTTAGAATCAAAGGGGAGCAAAGGTACCCTTTGAAAGAACTCAAACGGACGAAACGATGAAGAACGGGTGGGGGTAGGCGACCCCTAGCGCTCTGACTAGCATAGGGCGCCATCCCATAAACTTTAGAGGAGTGTTTGGGGCACTCTAGCTGGCGTGGAGAACCAGGCCCCAACCCAGAAAACGCCGATAACTTTCTTTATTCGTTTTCTCACCCTATTTTGCCTAGATTCGAACGGGTTCTTTCCCAATCACTTGGATTCGATTACTTAAAATAATTACACTCTAATATACTCAAAAAAACACTCAAATCACTAAATTTCATCTCAAGAAATCATCAAAACCCTAACACAACAAGATTTAGAATGAACTTCAAGAACACCTATGAAGAACTCTAATCTTTCAACTTCAAGAATGAAATTTCGATGAAAATAATATGATTGGCGTGTAGGTGAATAAACCCAACACTATGGAAGCTTACATACCTCTTAGGGATCAAACCCATGGCTAAAATCTGCAACAAAACGCAAGACTCTCGACGAACGCTTTGATCATCTCCTCTTTTCTCTTTTTTTCTCTTCATAAACTCTCAACTAAAACCCTAGGCTAATTTTAGGATTATAAAACTGAACCCAATAGGATTAGACCCTTAAAACCTTACTAAAAACAAATTAAATCTGATTTGGTAAGGAAAATTCCAAAATACCCCTTACTATTTTCGGCTAACTTTCCGTAATTGGACGGCCTAACTTCAAAAGGCCATATCTCACTCATCCGACCTCGAAACTTAGCAAACTCGGCGGCGTTGGAAAACTAATTCAAAGTTCTTTCCTACGGTATCTTGTAAAACATCTAACTCATCATGTGATAGCAGTTATGATCATTTCAAGTTGACCCAAAACTCATAACTTAAGCATAACTTGCAAAATTTCAGATTTTGCTATTTTCAATTTAATTCTTTTTCAAACTCAAGGTGCTACATCTAGCGAACTTAACACTTAGTAAATTTTAATTTCTCGGTAAAATCATACAACGAAGGATGGTTCAAGTCATAGCTCAAAAAATTTCTAGGGTGTTACAATATCTCCCTCTTGGGATCATTCATCCTCGAATGACGATTGAACTGGGTATGGAATGGGTTACTCTTACTAAGGTCCGAGGCTAATTGTATGCTCTCACTATATTCAAGCTTAACCCAAATCCTTAGGTTCAGGTTATATACCTCTCTATAGGGAATCTCATCCCAAGACCATTACTCCTTACCACCACATTCAATCTTAGTACTCTAGCAACTCCATGGACTCCTACTAACAAACTCCTTCAGAGCCAACTAAGGGCTCTCATTTAAATATTTCTCATAGTAAAACCTCATTCTAATCTTCCTCCTTATTTACAACCTTAGATGGAACTATCACACCATCATCATCACGATAGGAACACTAACCTTCTCTTTCTAACATCACTTCATTACTGAAAAGACCTCTGAAAAGATATCTCTCATACTCTTTGGAACTTATTACTATCTTATTCTCGAACACTTGACTTGATTTCTCATCTCGACATCTCCCCCTAAGGTCTAAAGCTAACACTTGAAAACTATGGACATATTCCATCATCTGTAAATGGTCTACCTCTTCTTTTAATCTAACACTTGGGAGAAGTTTATCTCATGCCTACCAAACTCTCTATAAGCGGTACTAATAACTCTTTCTAAGGTGTTTCCCTTAACCTCTTCTGCTTACATACCCTCTCGGTATACCTATTAACGCTCTGATTACTCTTGTGACTTAGTCACACTTCACTGCCCTTATATAAAGGTTAGGGTCTCCCACTTGTACCACTAATATCTATTCCAGCTAACATCTCAATTCGTCAAGTCTTCTAGATCAAACCTCATGACTAAAATTAGCACCCTCATGTTGCCATTCTTTTGATCATGACACTCATCTCAAATTCAAGCTTAATGTTTATAACTAAACCTGAATATCAATACGATTGCTCGCCTACTATACTATACCTCATTACTTAATTAGTTCTATAACCTTCTGTACATCATGACCCTCTCAAACATATCATAAGCCTAGTTTATATCTATCCCTTCATGAATACTCTGTGCTTCTATTCAACACATACACTTGGTCATTACCTACACAATGACACTTCATCGCAAACTCCTTTCTAGCTAAAACACACTCTATCTTTTATGGTGCAATCTTCACAACTCATCACTTCTTAGTCTACCCATAAGGGAAAACTCTTCATGAATAACTTACTGGGTGCATGACTATAGTAATATAGCTCTTCAAAACACTATCTCCCTTTCTTAAATCACTAAACCTCTGCATACTTTCCTCTAACTCTGGGCTATTTCACTACTACGTCTCATGATCTCGTAACTCATGCTACCTTTTCAGGTGAAAATCTTACCCAGGCTCTAAACATACTTCTTAAAAAGGATCTCAGCTGAAACAAGGCTTAGGGAAAAGAGTACAACTCACTCTCAGCTCAAACACACGATCCATATAATATGAGTGTATTTCTATGAAACAGAACACTTACTAACTTATGGGCTTCTCTCAAGATCTTCTGGAGTCTCATGCCTTCCTCAAGATTTTTGCTACGAAAAACTCATCGACAAAGGACTGACTTTCTATTCAACCACCTCTAGTATGATGGGTAGTTGAATGAATCTGAGGAATGCACAACTATGAATAAATCTCTATGACATAGCTCTATTGCACGATTAAGAATATGAAAGAAAGGGAACTTTTCTTAAATGTCTGTAGTCCTTCATTTATAGAAGTGGGGCCCTCACAACCATAAAGAAGATCCTACTTGACACGGCTTCATAGACACCCTAGGACACATGAACTCTATGCTCAGATACCAAGTTTTTCATGATCCAAGCATACACCCTGGACGTGGTCGGCACTCGAGAACCATTGTTGGTCCCAAAGTGAACCCTCATCTTGGCTGACTACAAGCGGAAGACTAACTCAAGCATACAAAAGCTTAAAAGATATATAAAAATTCATGAAACTGAAATACAAAACTTTAACTCAAATGAAAAACTCTGAATATAAAAATAATATTCAACTCGCCATAAAATAGGCAACTTCAGTCTTTAAACATTTAACAAAATAAATGATACAAACTTCTCAACTACATAGTCTATCTATGAAGCCTCTAACTGTTAAAGATGGAAGTCGGGACAAGACCCACGACATCCTGACTAAACTATAAAGTAAATGAAATTCTTCGAAAACAAGGACACTCACCATAGCTAACTCAAACTTCCAGATGTATTAACGAAGCTCCTGTTGATGACCCTGAATACCCATGTCTACATCATGAGACGATGTAGGCCAAATGGCTCAATACGTGGAATGTACGAGCATGTAAGAGGAATTCTAAACCATAAACATAAGATTGAACTATGATAAAAAGGAAACATACTTACCTTTTCTCAACTCACTCAACTCAAAGAAACATAACTCAACTCAAAGAAACATAGCTCAACCCAATGATAAGTTATTCAACTCAGAGGTATACTCAAGGATACTCAAAACTACTCAAACTTACTTAACTCATAACTACTTAAGTATAAGATACTTAACTCGAAATACTCAAGGATAATGCAACAGTAAATGATGCATTATTTATGAAAGGTTGTAAGAATGTAGATAGCAACTCAATTTATTGAAAAATACAATAAAACTCAGTATATATATAAAAATACAATATAACTCTGTGGGAGATTCTCTAATCGACAACCACCACTATGAGCCTAAGTGGTGATACAACGTTTTACCTCACGCTGCCAAGGACCGTCCTATACCTTGCCGGGGGTATAGAACCTAAATCACTAAGTGGATCCACTAGTCTATGCTAAAAGCATCTTAAAGAGTCATCTAAAAAGTATGATCCTTTACTACCCATGATGGCTACATGGTTTATGGAGACTTGAGTTATTTGAACTCGCATCCCCATATCGGTGCTCAATACTACTCCCAAAATATAGTTAGCTAATATGTTTGTAAAAACAAAACTCTTTCTTGGTTTGAGATAATTACTCAAATTTTAGCTTAAAATCCCTCTTGGAAATCATAGTTTCCTCTTTACTAAAAACTAGCTCAAAGGCTCGTTTGAAATCTCAGTTTCCTTTCTTATTTAAATGTGAAAACATTTACTCTTTGGGAATGCATAGTCCCGATATACTCTTATGAAGAAATGAACTCAAATCTTTACTCTTTACTCTTTACTATTTACTCTTTTGCTTAACTCAAAACTTAAGTCTTAAAACTAAGTTAAAACGTTTGTAAAAGACTGCTTAAAATATGGCTCATGCCGAATTATGGGTGTGAATGACTCAATGCAAGGTTTTCAATAACCATAGATAGTACTCAATACTTGGAACTAAAGAACTCAATGATACTACTCACTTCAAGAATGCTCAACTCAGAGGGTTCATGCGGAATTATGAACATGAACTACTCAACTCAAGGACTCAAAGATACTTTTCATCTCAAGACTGCTCGACTGATAGGGTTCATGCTGAATTATGGACATGAATAACCCAACTCAAGGACTTCACGAGTAACATGTAATAGTCCCATGATTAGGAATATAATCTCAAATGGGTTAGAAACTAAATACTTAAAACTTAGGACATGAAGATATTAGTACTCCTCTCATAGATACTCAACTAATGGAGTTCATGCGGAATTTATGGGCATGAACGACATGACTAGTAGGTCTACATAACATTATGGAACTCATGTATACAACTCTTCTCATTCTCATATTTACTTTCTCAAAATTTAACTCAAATCGATTATGGATCTCCAAGGATTCATAATTGAACTCAAAACTTTCTTAAACTCTACTCTTAAATCTCTCTTGAATGTGAATTACGAATTCAAAAGTTATGGTTCATGCTATGAAAGATCTCATGATGAAAAAATAGACTCATGAATACATTCTCCTCGCTCTCATGCTCACTTAATCAAGTCATGAAACAAGTTACTAGAAGTTGTAGAAGGCTACACAAAATGACTCAAAGGGACTTTCTTAGAATGTTCGAAAGAATTCTCAAAACATAACTCTTAACTCTACCTTGAATTTGAATTACGAATTCAAGGTTATGATCATGATAGGAATAGTTTCTAGGTGTTTAGACGCAGTTTAGAGTGCTTAGAATCAAAGGGGAGTAAAGGTACCCTTTGAAAGAACTCAAACGGACGAAACGATGAAGAATGGGTGGGGGCAAGTGACCCTGGCACTCTGAGTGGTGTGGGGCGCCAGCCCCTAAACTTCAGAGGAGTGTTTGGGGCACTTTGGCTGGCGTGGGGTGCCAGGCCCTAACCCAGAAAATGCCGACGACTTTCTTTGCTCGTTTTCTCACCCTATTTCGCCTAGATTCGAACGGTTTCTTCCCCAATAACATGGATTCCATTGCTTAATATAATTACACTCTATTCTACTCAAAACAACACTCAAATCACTAAATTTCATCTCAATAAGTCATCAAAACCCCAACACAACAAGATTTAGAATAAACTTCAAGAACACCTATCAAGAACTCATCAAGAATTCTAATCTTTCAACTTCAAGAATGAAATTTCGTTGAAAATAATAGATTTCCATGTGGGTGAGCAAACCCAACACTATGTAAACTTACATGCCTCTTAGGGATTAAACCCATGGCGAAAATCCGCAACAATACGCAAGACTCTCGACGAACGCTTTGATCATCTCCTCTTTTCTCCTCTTTTCTCCTCTTTTCTCTTCGTGAACTCTCAACTAAAACCCTAGGCTAATTTTAGGATTATAAAACTGAACCTAATAGGATTATACCCTTAAAACCTTACTAAAAATGAATTAAATCTGATTTGGTAAGGAAAAGACCAAAATACCCCTTACTATTTTCGGCTAACTTTCCTTAACTGGATAGCCTAACTTCAAAAAATCATATCTCACTCATCCGACCTCGAAATTTAGCAAAATCAGCAGCGTTGGAAATATAATTCAAAGGTATTTCCTACGGTATCTTGTAGCACATCTAACTCATCATGTGCTAGGAGTTATGATCATGTCAAGTTGACCCAAAACTCATAACTTAACAATAACTTGCAAAATTTCAGATTTTGTTATTTCCAATTTAGTTCTTTTTTGAACTCAAGGTTCTACATCTAGTGAACTTAACACTTAAGAAATTTTAATTTCTCGGTAAAATCCTACTCACAATGAAGGATGATTCAAGTCTTAGCTCAAAAAAAAAATTGGGGTGTTACATTCCCCCTTCCATTCTAAAGTAGGCTCATTAGGAAATTTAAACTTGACCACCCGGGTTCTACAATCAATGGACGCAAAACAAGCATGCAACCAATCCATCCCCAAGATGACATCAAAGTCCAACATATCTAATTCTACTAAATCAACCAATGTGACTTTATGAGACAAGGAAATAGGACAACTCCTATATACTTTTCTAGCTACAACCGGGTCACCAACTGGGGTAGAAACCAAAAAAGGCTCTATTAGGGTTTTGGGGAGTACATCAAATTTCATAGCCACAAAAGGTGTAACAAATGATAAATTTGCACCGGGGTCTAATAATGCATAAACATCAATGTAAAAGACTTGTAACATACATGTTACCACATCCGGGGAGCTCTCTTGGTCACCTCGTGATTGAAGAGCATAGAAGCGATTATTCTTAGGAGCATCAGAATTTAAGCCACTAGGAGGACTTTGATTATCATCCCTCCCTTTGGCCATACGGGTTGGACAATCTTTCAATTGATGCCCACTTTTCCACATCCATAGCACACACCCATACGGGCAAGACATTTGCCATCATGCTTCTTACCGAACTTGGCACAAGTAGGCCTCTCTATAGAAGTTCCACCCCTATTTCCTCCTTGAGGCTTAGGGTTAGACATCCTATCTTTGTTGGTCCTTGGAGTACTAGAGGATCTTTTGTTGGAAAACCTCTTCTTGAACCTTGGTCCACCCTGACCTTCAAACTTACCCTTAGAGGAATTACCATCATCAGTCATTGCCCTCTTTACCTCTCTATTCTTCTTCCTAAGCCTTTTATCCTCAACTTGTTAAGCATACACCATGAGACGTGAGATGTCCATATTATCTTGGAACATTGCCGCACGACATTCTTCTTCAATGGAATCGGACACACCCGTCACAAATCGACTCATTTCATCCCTTGGATTAGACACCAAAGATGGGGACATATTTGGACAACTTAGTGAATTTAAAGGAGTATTCTTGGACACTCATACCTCCTTGGTGAAGGTTGATGAACTCCTCAACTTTGGACCCCCTCTTCTCACGGGGAAAGAACCTATCAAGGAATGTTTTCTTGAATACTTCCCAACTTATGGGACCCGCTCTTATAGCCCTATTCTCCTTAAATTGAGTATACCATACTTGGGCCACATTCTTCAATTGATATGCGGCTAGTTCGGCTTTAACAATAGAAGTCACCCCTATAGCATCCACTATCTTGTAGACCTCTTCCACAAACTCGTGTGGGTCTTCATTCACTTTAGAACCAAAGAACATAGGAGTGTTCATTCTAGTTAAGTCTCTCAACCTTGAGGCCATGGTGCTCACATTAGGGTTTACCCGGGGCCCCATATCTCATTTGGCTTGGACCGTTAAAGCTTGGGCTTGAATGGTCATGGCTTGAGTTAGAGTTGTCATGAGTTGAGTCAATGTTTGGACAGCCGCCCTTATATCCACATTAGTCATAGCCTCTTCTTCATTAGGAAATTGAGGGTCTTGAGGATCTTGGGGAGGAACTCTCTCATTCACATTCTCCTCTTCCGCCCTCCTTTAATCTTTCTTGAGTCGTATAGTATTCTAGATTCATTAAACTTCAAAAATTGCTTCCTCTCATATGAAAACTTTATATTTTATATAGACAATACAGAATATTTTTTTTAAAAAATAACTATAAACTATTATTGCTTCAAAAATGAGGGCTACTGTTATTTTTAGGCTTGTTGAACTGATAATAAATTAGTCATTCAAAATATGTTATCGCCTTTCATTATACAAATTAGTCTTAATAAGTTGTAAAACTTCAAATATGTTCAAATGGCTATTAAAGCCAAATATTAAAGAATAAAATTGCCCCCTTCTTGTTTGAGCAACAAACTCATCACAATCCCTTCTGTCTTTTTTTTCTTGGCAACATATTGAAGACATCATAGTCCCTTTTTTTTTGTAACAAAACACATCATAATACTTATTTACTTTGGAAACAAACACATCATAATCCTTATTTACTTTGGAAATAAACTTATAATAATCCTTGAAATTGATTAAATGTGTCAACATCTTTATCCACAGTTGATTTGCTCTTTCATCCAACGGCGTACAAGTTCAATCCTTGTGATTGTCTTCTCATTGGCTGGGTTATAACTCTTGTGCGCTATAAATACCAAAGCCAGATTGCTTTAGGAATTCACATACACACAATAGTTTAATTCTTCCGTTTCATTTGTCTCTTGTTTCTATAGATCAAAAAGCAAACCTTTTTTTTTTGTAGTGAAAAAGATCAATGGCCGGTAAAGGGAAAAATCTTGGTTCAAATGCTAAAAGAAGATCGTGTAGCAGCAAAGCTGGCCTCCAATTTCCATTGGCTCGTAATTCTCGATTCCTCAAAGTCGGGAAGTATGCCAAACATGTTGGAGGCGGAGCACTAGTATTCCTTGCTGTTCTGCTTGAGTACCTTGCAACTGAGGTGAATTTCTCAAGTTCCTTCTCTTTATCTTTTTTTTATATGTCAAATTTCTAGGGTTTGTGATTACTAAATTTTACATATATGTGATTGTTTGTAGGTGCTTGAATTGGCTTGAATTGCAGCAAGGAATAAAAGACTCGGATCATTCCAAGGCACATGCAGCTAGCTATTAGTTTTGATAAAGAGCTCAATCAGTTTCTTAGAGATGTGACCATTTCGAATGGTGGTGTTATCCAAAAATTCACAACATTTTTCTGCCTAACAACAAGAGTAACACTTCAAAGGTCGTTGTTGTTACTGCTCCTCAGGAGGAGGAGGAGGATTAGACTGATCAGTACATTGCTAGCATCACGATGTTTGCTTTTATTAATCTCCTTGTATTCATAGAAAAATTTATAATTCTATAGTATAAAACTGTTGATTTCCTTTCTGCAAGTTTATAGATATTTGATATTTATGTGGCATAGAATAAGAACTCAACATGCTTGGATCTTATATTACCTATTGTTTAATTTCCTTTATTTATCATATTATTTATTTTTTCTATTGTTATTTATTCTGATATGTTCATTTACTGATGTGTATAATAGTTTCAATTTTTTCCTATCAACAGTTCTTAGCAAGCTTTATTAATTGTTTCCCAAATTTGAAATTGAATTTCAACTTAAATTGAAATTTCATGATAGATGTAAAGTAATGTAAATGAAAGTTTTTCTTTGAATGCTTTATTAACTATTTCCCAAATTTGAAATACAATTTCAATTTATTTTGAAACTTCATGATCAAATACTTGTAGTTAGTAGATCTAAAGTAATGTAAATAAAAGTTTTTCTATAATTATAAAAGATGATATATTTTTAATATGATTATGAATTCATGTGTATCGTTATTCCTGTATTGACTTGTATTTTATGTTCTTGATAGCATGTCAGTGTTTGGAGACCTTATGGAAGGGAAAAGTTCTGGAGTAGAGGTTCGGGTGCAGTTTTCGCCTCGAAGTAGGTTATGGTTTAACACCTTTTAGACTTGTCTTGGCTAGTTTATGTATGTATTGAGTTTTTTCTATCGTTAGGTAAACTTTAGGATTAGTTCGTAGGTTTGTATGATCCTTAGACTCTTTATGGCCAGTTTTGGCTACATAGCTTAGGTTATAGCCGGAAAACTTTAGTCTAGGTTGATCCTTGATCTTGGTGTAATTTAGTATCCTTAGAAATACTTGTAGGTAGAATGAAACTTAGGTTTCCGTGTGTTTCTTTGTTTATGAATGATTGTGTGCTTGTTGTTATATTTTGAGCCTTTAAGTTCTTTAATGTTATTTATTGTTGGGCCGAAGGTTGTGAGCTTGGACTAGTTGGATTTCCAGGTTAGTATGTTTGTGTTGTGTCGATTTTTACCCTAATGATTGTTTGATGTGTTGATTTTGATTGGGTGGATGATATCTTGGTATGATATCATGCATTTGGTACTCGCATTTGATTTGTTTATTCTTGAAAAACCTTGGGACTTTTATATTTGAGGAATGGGAAAGTTTTCACTATGTTTTCCCCATATGTTGAGTTGTGAAGGGGAGGTTCACTGGTTAAATTAAGAGAAGAGTTTATATGGGAAAATACAACTTTTTTCAGAGTTTTTATGACATAAAACGATAAAATACTTGGTTTATGAATTTGTATGCATATTGGGCCACTTTTACATTGAT
Source organism: Solanum raphanifolium (assembly GCA_036250405.1). Lineage (NCBI taxonomy): Eukaryota > Viridiplantae > Streptophyta > Magnoliopsida > Solanales > Solanaceae > Solanum > Solanum raphanifolium. The sequence goes on along the minus strand of JAJOOE010000392.1, from coordinate 15,725 downwards.
AAGCTTGATGTATCATTTTGGGAAGACTGTCGATTGAGATACGAGTAATATTTCACTACATTGCACTTGTTGATGAGTCTAAGGTATCATTCTGGGTGGCTCAAGGATTCTTCCATGCTTCTACTTTCTTGTATTCATCACTTGCATCGCATTATCCTATTTGTGTGAGTTGTTGTATGTATGTTACGACTGTCTTGTACTTGAGTGTTTCCTTCTCACTATGTTGTGTTGTTTTCCCTCTTTTCTCAATAGTTAGTTATCGTAACTTAGAACATTTCCATTGTAATGTTTAGAATGGTCATGCTTCTATATATATATTTAATCTTTCTTAGCTTGGTCGACCTATGTTACCTACTGAGTACCCATTATTTTGGTACTCATACTAGATTTCTGCATCTTTTTCTGATGTAGCTCTCAGTAAGAGCCATTCTCAAAGAGCGGTCGATCTCCCGTGATCGTCGAAGATTCAGATTGTGGTGAGCTCTTCAGGTCCGGAGGCTTGCTATTTTACCTTCTTTTGTACCTGTCTGTATTTTTGTAGTTTTAGTTAGAAAGACTTGTAAATACAACCTTACTATATGTAGATGCTCATGTACTAGTGACACCAGGTCCGGAGATTGATTATTGTGTTTAGTTTGTGTTTCTTGGCCCCTTCGGCCCTGTTTTCTATATTGTTTATCATATTTACAACTCTATACTATGTCCCTGTTCTGTATATTTATTTATGCTTCTGTTCCTTCATTTTAAAACTATTTTTTGTCTTCCGCTTTTATCTTGTTAGGGTTTTGGCTTGCCTACGTGAGGGCTTATAATGCGCACCATCATGACTTGATTTTGAGTCATGACATAGAGTTATTGATGAGTATTAATTATCCAACTTATTTATTTCACATATTATCAAACACGAGTTTTCTTCAATATATATTGACATGTGTTGCATTTAATATTTCTTTGTGAAAGTAAAGTTTCGAAATCTTTCTTCTCTAGTTCTTTTTTTTCTGTGGACAATTAGATATAAAATGGTCAAATTTTTTTTAAAAATAGTATTTAACTCCAAGTTAAAAACAATATTAAAAACTTGGAAATTGTGTCCAACATGAATAAGAAATAGAGTTATTTTCAATTTTTGTGAGTGATTTATAGTGAAAATGATAAAAAAAAAATATGATCAAACATGCACTTCATTTTTTTTCCATCCTCACGATACCTAGCTAATAGGCAATAACATAACGTTAGAAAACAAAGCAAACCTTAATAACTAGACCCTTCCTTAAAACTTGTTGTTACTTAATTTTTTGACACTTGAACTATTGTGTGTTCCAATTGAACACCATGAACACATGAAATATATATTAGACACTTGCAATTTAAATTATGATTTCTAGTGTATATTTTCATTGCTCAATCCATAGAAATAAGAAGGGCTGCTCAAACATTGACCTAAAGCCAAATTCAAATGGAGGCCTTAAATTTTATTTTATGTTTTAATGAAACTTTGTTATAGTCAATTCTTTTAGTCTTTCTTGAGTCGTATAGTATTCTAGATTCGTTAAACTTCAAAAATTATATCCTCTCATATGAAAACATTATATTTTATATAGACAATACACAATATTTTTTTTAAAAAATAACTATAACCTATTATTGCTTTAAAATAAGGGCTACTGTTATTTTTAGGCTTGTTGAGCTGATAATAAATTAGTCATTTAAAACATGTTATCTCCTTTCATTATACAAACTAGTCTTAATAAGTTGTAAAACTTCAAATATGTTCAAATGGATATTAAAGCCAACTATTAAAGAATAAAATAGCCCCCCTCTTGTTTGAGCAACACACTCATCATAATCCCTTATGTTTTCTTCTTTTTTGGCAACATATTAAAGACATCATAGTCCCTTTTTTTTTGGTAACAAACACATCATAATGCTTATTTACTTTGGAAACAAACACATCATAATCCTCTATTTTTGGAAATAAACTTATTATAATCCTTGAAATTGATTAAAATGTGTCAACATCTTTATCCACCATTGATTTGCTCTTTCATCCAACGGTGTACAAGTTCAATCCTCGTGATTGTCTTCTCATTGGCTGGATTATAACTCCTGTGGGCTATAAATACCAAAGCCAGATTGCTTTAGGAATTCACATACACACACAACAGTTCAATTCTTCCGCTTCATTTGTCTCTTGTTTCTACAGATCAAAAAGCAAAACTTTTTTTTGTAGTTAAAAAGATAAATGGCCGGTAAAGGGAAAAATCTTAGTTCAAATGCTAAAAGAAGATCTCATAGCAGCAAAGCTAGCCTCCAATTTCTAGTGGCTCGTATTGCCCGATTCCTCAAAGTTGGGAAGTATGCCAAACGTGTTGGTGCCGGAGCACCGGTATTCCTTGCTGTTGTGCTTGAGTACCTTGCAGCTAAGGTGAATTTCTCAAGTTCCTTCTCTCTCTCTCTCTCTTTTATATGTCAAATTTCTAGAGTTTGTGATTACTAAATTTTACATATATGTGATTATTTGTAGGTGCTTGAATTGGCTGGAATTGCAGCAAGGAATGACAAAAAGACTCGGATCATTCCAGGGCATATTCAGCTAGCTATTATGTTTGATAAAGAGCTCAATCAATTTCTTAGAGATCTAACCATTCCGAATGGTGGTGTTATTCAAAGAATTCACAATATTTTTCTGCCTAACAACAAGAGTAACACTTCAAAAGTCATTGTTCTTGCTATTGCTCAGGAGGAGGAGGATTAGACTGATCATTCCATTGCTAGCATCACGATGTTTTCTTTTATTAATTTCCTTGTATTCATAGAAAATTTTATAATTCTATAGTATAAAACCTTTGATTTCCTTTTTGCAAGTTTAATGACATATGATATTTATGTGGCTTTGTAAAGACCTTTCTGGTCATTTCTGTGTTTTGCCTTCGGTGTTTCGTTTAGAACGTTCCTGTAGCAACCCCAAGTCATTTATGACTTGCTGGGACTGACAGTTCGGTCACATGGTCATTCGTTTTACTTTTGTGCGAGTTTTAGAGTTTTTGGAGCTTAAGAACCTTCAACAATCATTTTCGATCAAAAGTTCAAGAAGATGACATCAGAATCCAATTCTGACGATTCCATCAGCTCCAAAAGGGTCATTTTAGGCTGGTAGCGTGGTCGGCATGACTCCCAAGGTTTTCAGTGTAAGTCGGTGCGATTAGGCGTTTTAACTTTAAGTTTAGGCCTAAGTTTGAATTTAGTCAACATTCTGAGTAAACATTCTCGGTTGAGAATTCCGTCAGCGCGGTTAGCTCCGGATTGTCGAGTTTGGTCTAGATTGACCCTAATCTTGTGTCCCGAGGTTTCTGATATTTTTCCGAGCCCTTTTGTGGTTTTTGACTTAAAATGGCATTTGAGTGTGGGACCCACTTTTTATCAAGATGACCTATTCTGGAAATTTTGACTGCGCCATTGTATCTGGAATATCAAATTTGGTATGGTTGTATATCTCGTTTGCGTGCACGGGGTTCCGAACGAATTCAGAGCACCCCATCAGAATTTTAAGTTTTGGAAAGAAATTGCAGAAAAATCTGCTATAAATGCAGAAAATATAAGCAACCCTTTCCAAACTTAAAACACTCATAAATCGCTCATCTCTCAACCGAATTAGGCGATTCGAAGTGCGGGAGCTTCGTATTTTTGGTCGCTTCGCTGTAGAGTGTTCGGAAGTTGTCGGGTGCCCGTCATTCGAAGTAAATTTGGTTATAAACTTGACTGTTAGGCCCTTTTTCGAGCTTTTATTTTTGGCATCCTTGTTTAGATCATATCGCACTCATTTTAGCTCGGTTTTGGGTGATTCGAAGTCTCACTTGTTGGGAATTATCATGGCTTTGTCGTAGAGTGTTCAAAGAGTGTTGGGAACCTTTCGATTCTCATAACTTTTGAGTTTAGATTGCTGCATGTTTTCTTTTAAGTTGATTAAAATGTGATTTTTCCTTGCATGTTGGGTTTTTCTGGGTTTTGAACCCCGAATTCTGTTCCATTTTGGAACACAAGTTCGGGGTACTATTTTGGATGTCTTGACGAAGTCAAATCCGAACAGTTCGGTGCGGGTCCCATGATTCCCGGTTTAACTCCAAATTTGACCCGTCTCCGTTTGTTGTGATTTTGGTGTCTAAACGACCGTACTAACGTTGTGATCCTATATTTGATAGAGTAGCAGCGTTCAAGGGTCGTTCGGGAAGGAAAAGCAGCGGCAAAGTGATTTGGAGCGCACATAGTCGGCCTTAAGGTAGGCTACGACTTCCTTTCTTTTAGATTGAGCTTAATTGTGTAAAAGCATGTTGATTGGAGTGAATTGGGGTGGGTACCAGTTTCCTACTTTACTTTGATTAGATACCTTATGTTAGGATCGATTGGCCATATTTCGGGTGTAGTATAATATTAACCGGTTTAGTAGAGTTGCATGTTTATGTGCTAAATGTTATTGTATGCTTGTATGCTATGTGTTGTATGCCTTGTTTATCCTTAACCGTAAGCATGATGTCCTTAGTCTAGGTTAGGCTAGCATTGCCTTAGACTTATGACCCATGTGGGCTGGATAGCCTTGACTTTCTGCCGATGTTGTTCGGATGACTTAGCTCCTTGTAGACTGGAGTAGCAGACTTGAGTCTGATAGTTTGAGCCTTAGATTACGCCTTATCGCTACTTGCTGCACTTCTGTATCTTCTCCCTCTACTCCCGACACGTTCTCGAAGGTTTGGTGCATCACTAAAGGTGTGGGATTGAGATAGTATAGGCTTGGAGCCTTCTCTGTGATTTCTTAGAGTGGATGGCGTTCCATGGTGGCTATTGTTGGATTGAATCCTATTAGAGATACCATCACCCACGGGGTCGTTCTTTCTAGCCGGGCTGGGAGCGTATCGCTGGCTGGGTAGACTCGGTGATATCGACGATCGCCCCCGGGCCTATCTTTCTAGCTGGGCTGGGAGTGTGCTACTGGCTGGTTGTCCCCGGTTCGCTCCTTCTAGTTGGGCTGGGTGCTGACTGCATAGTAAGCGACTCGCGATATCTACCTCACTCACGGGTGCCTCTTTCTAGCTAGGTTGGGAGTGAACTGTTTGGTTGGGTGCCCCCTAGGGTCACTCTTTCTAGCTGGGTTGGGAGTGCACTGCTGGATTGGTGGAGTCTGATGGATTATCTTGGTTACTTTGGGCTGGGAGCCCGGTTTTCTTCTTTCTCATTAGACTTAGTTATTCTGTGTACCTGTCGGGCTTATGGGGGTCCATTCAAGTTTTATTTAAACTTGCGCATGAGTGTACCTTCTGGGATTATGGGGTCCAGTTAGGTTTAGTTTAGTTGTACTTAGTTTATTTCTAGTATCGTCGTGTGCTTTATTTTCATTTCTGCTTTGACCTTTCTGTGTCTAGATTTTATCCGTTCTTATTGTTTTTACCCTTTCTGCTATGTCGGCATGTGATGTCTACTGAGTACCTGTTGTTTTGGTACTCATGTTACACTCTACATCTACTTCATGATGCAGGTCCCAGTACCAGTTACCAGCGGTGATTAGTTCCAGCCTTCTATTGCAGTTGTGATTCGGAGACGAAGGCGAGCACTTGGCGTTTTGGGTTTGTCTTGTCTCTTTTTTTTGTTTTAGCTAGTCTTGTTGCCTTTGAGACATGTTTTGTTGTGGTCCACTTTTGGGATTTGGACTCTTTATTAGATAGCTCTGTACTAGTGACTTCCAGGTTCTGGGAGGGATTTCTGTATATATTTATTTTGGTTTGCTTCCGCCTTGTTGTCCTTGTTTAGATTATTGTTTTCTCTAGTTTCTACCCTTTCGCTCATTGCTTGATGTTCTGGGTTACGGGTTGGCTTACCTACTGGTAGGGTATAGTAGGTGTCATCATGACTCGAGAAATCGAGTCGTGACAAGTTGGTATCAGAGCCCCAGGTTCATCGGTCTCACTTGTACAGATCTAACATCTAGTAGAGTCCTGCGGATCGGTGCGGAGACGTCCATAACTTATTTTCGGGAGGCTACAGAATGTCTTTAGAAAGATTTCCTCTTTTGTTTCACTTTCGTACAGCGTGTGTCTTATTGGTTCCTTGAAATCTCACTTGTTTCACTCTTTCGCAGGATGGCTCGCTCGCGAGGTGGCGCGGCCAAGGGTGACGCACCCGGGCCTGCAGATAGAGCCCCAGCTTGGGGTAGACGTCGACCCCGAGGTCGAGACATGGCCGCAGCACCATTCTAGGAGAGACAGGAGGATCCAGAGCCAGTAACGGACCCTCCAGCACCTCGTATACCAGATCAGTCGGTGGGGCCGGGGCTAGCCTAGCCGCCACCTGGACCAGTTTTGACTCCAGATCTCCAGGCAGCTATTGCTCAGCTCTTGGGTGTGCTTGGGGGTATGCAGCAACCACCCGCCCTAGCTACACCAGCACTAGTACTGCAGGATCAGCCTACAGTGAGAGCACCTCAGGTCCAGGTACCACCTGAGGGATTACAGCCCTTGGCAGCGGACATACCTATGTCGCTTGAGGACCAGAAGATGCTTGATGTGTTTCTCAAGTTAACACCACCGAGGTTTTCTGAGGCTGTGGGTGAGGATGCCCACGAGTTTTTTACTACTTGCCGTGAGAGGCTTCGCACTTTGGGTCTAGTGGAGTCTAGAGGGGCCGACTGCATTGCTTACCAGCTAGATGGGCCAGCCAAGCAGTGGTGGCGCATATTCATTCAGACCAGGCCAGTTAGATCTCCACCGGTATCATGGGATGATTTTTCTAAGGCCCTCTTGGCCAAGTTTATCCCTTGTAGCGTCAGAGACCGCCTCAGGGATCAGTTCTGCAGGTTGGAGTAGGGCTCCATGTCGGTGGCAAAGTACGAAACTAGGTTCCATGAGCTCTCCCGTCATGCCGAGTTGATATTACCTACAAAGGAGGAAAGAGTTAGGTGCTTTTTTCATGGGTTGAGATTACAACTTCGACTTGAGACCCAGTCCTTAGTTTCTGTGGGTCGATATTTTTTAGACGTAGTTGACCATGCCAGTACTATGGAGCATCTTCGTTGCGAGGCCCAAGTGGGAATCGAGAAGAGGGCTAGGCATGAGGGTAGCTACAGTGACTCCCGCCCCAGGTCTAGGGATTATTATGATAGGACCAGACGACAGTTTCGACAGGGTCAGTCTAGCCGGTCTACCCAGGCCTCTCTTTAGGCATCAGATGGTGGTCGGAGCGAGGCCAGTTCGAGTCAGGGCCGTGCGGTGTTTCAATCGGGTTCTTCAAGCCATGGTGGTCGTTCTTCTAGGAGTCGTCCTCGACAGGGTTGCTATAAGTGTGGTGAGAAGGGTCATTGGGCCAGGGACTACCCTCAGTATAGTCGGATTGCTCCCGCTCCTTAAGCAGTTCCCCCATCTTTACCAGCACCTCCAGCTTGAACCTTGAACAATCGTTTTCGATCAAAAGTTCAAGAAGATGACATCATAATCAAATTCTGACGATTCCATCAGCTCCGGAAGGGTCATTTTAGGCTAGAGTCATGGTCGGCATGACTTCCAAGATTTTCAGTGTGAGTCGGTGCGATTAGGCGTTTTAACTTTAAGTTTAAGCCTAAGTTTGACTTTAGTCAACATTCTGAGTAAGCACGCTCGGATTAGAATTTCGTCAGTGCAGTTAGCTCCGGAATGACGAGTTTGGTCTAGATTGACCCTTATTTTGTGTCCCGAGGTTTCCAATATTTTTATGAGCCCTTTTGTGGTTTTTGACTTAAAATGGCATTTGAGTGTGGGACCCACTTTTTGTCAAGATGACCTCTTCTGGAAATTTTGACTGCACCATTGAATCTAGAATATCAAATTTGGTATGGTTTTATATCTCGTTTGCGTGCACGGGGTTCCGAACGAATTCGGAGCACCTCATTGGAGTTTTAAGTTTTGCAAAGAAATTGCAGAAAAATCTGCTATAAATGCAGAAAATATAAGCAACCCTTTCCAAACTTAAAACACTCACAACTCTCTCATCTCTCAACCGAATTAGGCGATTTGAAGTGCGGGAGCTTCTTATTTTCGGTGGCTTCGCTATAGAGTGTTTGGAAGTTGTCGGGTGGGCGTCATTCGAGGTAAATTTGTTTATAAACCTCACTGTTAGGCCCTTTTTCGAGCTTTTGTTTTTGGCATCCTTGTTTTGGTCATATCTCACTCATTTTAGCTCGGTTTTGGGTGATTCAAAGTCTCACGTGTTGGGAATTGTCGTGGATTTGTCGTAGAGTATTCAAGGAGTGCTGGGAAACTTTCGATTCTCATAACTTTCGATTTTAGACTGCTGCATATTTTCTTTTAAGTTGATTAAAATGTGATTTTTCCTTGCATGTTGGGTTTGCTGTGTTTTGAGCCCCGAATTGTGTTCCATTTTGGAACACAAGTTCGGGGTACTGTTTTGGGTCTCTTGACGGAGTCAAATCCAAACAGTTCGGTGCGGGTCCCACGATTCCTGTTTTGACTCCAAATTTGACCCGTCTCTGTTTGTTGTGATTTTGGTGTCTAAACGACCGTACTAACATTGTGATCCTATATTCGATAGAGTGGCAACGTTCAAGGGTCGTTCGAGAAGGAAAAGCTCTGGCAAAGTGATTTGAAGCGCGCGCAGTCGGCCTTAAGGTAGGCTACGTCTTCCTTTCTTTTAGATTGAGCTTAATTGTGTAAAAGCATATCGATTGGAGTGAATTGGGGGTGGGTACCAGTTTCCTACTTTACTTTGATTAGATACCTTCTGTTAGGATCAATTGGGCATATTTCGGGTGTAGTATCATGTTAACCGGTTTAGCAGAGTTGCATGATTATGTGCTAAATGCTATTGTATGCTTGTATGCTATGTGTTGTATGCCTTGTTTATCCTTAACCGTAAGCATGATGTCCTTAGTCTAGGTTAGGCTAGCATTGCCTTAGACTTATGACCTGTGTGGGCTAGATAGCCTTGACTTTCTGTCGACGTCGTCCGGATGACTTAGCTCCTTGTAGACTGGAGTAGCATACTTGAGTTTGATAGTTTGAGCCTTAGATTAGGCGTTATAGTTGCTTGCTGCACTTCGGTATCTTCTCCCTCTACTCCCGACGTATTCTCGAAGGTTTGGTGCATCACTAAAGGTATGGGATTGAGATAGTATAGGCTTGGAGCCTTTTCTGTGATTTCTTAGAGTGGACGGCGTTCCATGGTGGCTGTTGTTGGATTAGATCCTATTAGAGATACCATCACCCTTGGGGTCGTTATTTCTAATTGGGCTGGGAGTGTATCGCTGGCTGGGTAGATTCGGTGATATCCGCGATCGCCCCCGTCCCTCTCTTTCTAACTGGGCTGAGAGTGTGCTGCTGGCTGGGTTTCCCCGGGTCGCTCTTTCTAGCTGGGCTGGGAGCTGACTGCATGGTAGGAGGACTCGCAATATCTACCTCACTCACGGGTCCCTCTTTCTAGCTGGGCTAGGAGTGGAATGTTTGGTTGGGTGCCCCCTAGGGTCACTCTTTCTAGCTGGGCTGGGAGTGCACTGCTGGCTTAATGGAGTCTGATGGATTATCTTGGTTACTTTGGGCTGGGAGCTCGGTTTTCTTCTTTCTCATTAGACTTAGTTATTTTATGTACCTGTCGGGCTTATAGGGGGTCTGTTCATGTTTTATTTAAACTTGCGCACGAGTGTACCTTCTGGGCTTTTGGGGGTCCAGTTAGGTTTAGTTTAGTTGTACTTAGTTTATTTATGGTATGCTCGTGTGCTTTATTTTCATTTCCATTTTGACCTTTCTGTGTCTAGATTCTATCATTTCTTATTGTTTTTACCCTTTCTGCTATGTCGGCCTGTGATGCCTACCGAGTAGCTGTTGTTTTGGTACTCATGCTACACTCTGCATCTACTTCGTGATGCAGGTCCCAGTACCAGTTACTAGCAGTGATTAGTTCCAGCCTTCTTTTGCAGCTGTGATTCGGAGACTAAGGCGAGCACTTGGCATTTTGGGTTTGTCTTGTCTCCTTCTTTTGTTTTAGCTAATCTTGTTGCCTTTGAGACATGCTTTGTTGTGGTCCACTTTTGGGACTTGTACTCTTTATTAGATAGCTCTATACTAGTGACTTCCAGGTTCTGGGAGGGATTTCTGTATATATTTATTTTGGTTTGCTTCCGTTTTGTTGTCCTTGTTTAGATTATTGTTTTCGCTAGTTTCTGCCCTTTCGTTCATTGCTTGATGTTATGGGTTATGGGTTGGCTTACCTACTGGTAGGGCATAGTAGGTGTCATCATGACTCGAGAAATCGGGTTGTGACAGGCTTAGGATAAAAACTCAACATACTTGGATCTTAGTATTATCTATTGTTTAATTTGCTTCAGTTATCATATCATTTATTATTTCTATTGTTATTCATTTCATGATGTGTATAATAGTTTTAGTTTTTTTCCTTTCAAGTGTTCTTAGCAAGCTTTATTAACTATTTCCCAAATTTGAATAGAATTTCAACTTAATTTGAAATTTCATGATAGATCTAAAGTACGGTAAATGAAAGTTTTTCTTAGAATGCTTTATTAACAATTTCCCAAATTTGAATACAATTTCAATTTATTCTAAAATTTCATGGTAAAATACTTATAGTGAGTAGATCTAGAGTAATGTAAATGAAATTTTTTCTATAAATAAAATATTAGAGATGAAATATTTGTAATCCATGATAAATAAGTTCTAAAATCTCCTATTTTTCATATTAAATAGTAGTATTATATATTCAATAGGAACCTCACTAATTTATCTTCTAACATGGGCATCTTGATTATCTTTTCACTATATTGTTGGATGAACGATGAAAAGTAAAACACAGTAAGTTTTATATTGTTATGAAAAAAATTGCTTGATACGTGAACAAATTAAATCAAATATAGAAAATATTTGAGAAGGTACCTCAAAAATTATATTCACATATAATTAAACAAAATTATTTTCTAATTGAATAAAAATTAAACCTTCAACTAATGCTATGCTTGTATAGAATAAAGTTTATACTTTTATCATTTTCGAATGCGGTTAATCATCGTTATACAATTTAATTTTTTTTTGATAAATTTGTGCATCATTTCTTATTTCTAAAATGTTCTCTTAATATTCACGTTTATGCAAAAGCAGGATCTCAATAAAGAAAAATCCGGCATGTTGTTTATCATCTTTAATTAAGATGTAATTGGTGTTCTTGTTGCCCATGATCTCAAGCAATGGGAATTTGCTCTTTCATCCAACGGTGTACAAGCTCAATCCTTGTGATTGTCTTCTCATTTGCTGGGTTATAACTCATGTGGGCTATAAATATCAAAATCAGATTGCTTTAGAAATTCACATACACACACAACAGTTTAGTTCTTCTGCTTCATTTGTCTCTTGTTTCTATCGATCAAAAAGCAAAAAAAAAATTTCTTTTTGAAGTGAAAAAGATCAATGGACAGTAAAAGGTAAAGCCTTGGTTCAAATGCTAAAATAAGGTCCCGTTCTCGTAGCAACAAAGCAGGTCTCCAATTCCCAGTGGCTCGTATCGCCTGATTTCTCAAAGTCGGGAAGTATGCCAAACGTGTTGGCGTCGGAGATCCGGTACTCCTTGTTGTTGTGCTTGAGTACCTTGCAGCTAAGTTGAATTTCTCAAGTTCCTTCTCTCTCTTTTTTTTAAATGTCAAATTTTTACGGTTTTTGATAACTAAATTTTACATATGTCTGATTATTTGTAGGAGCTTGAATTGGTTGGAATTGCAGCGAGGAATGACAAAAAGAGTTGGATCATCTAAGGCACATACAGTTAGCTATTAGGTTTGATGATGCACTGTTTCTCAGATATGGGACGATTCCAAATGGTGGTGTTATTCCAAACATTCACAACATTTTGTTTTTCCTAACAAGAAGAGTAATTCTTCAAAGGCCACTGCTATTGTTGCTCAGGAAGAGGAGGATTAGGCTGATCATTCCATCGCTAGCATCCAGATCGATGTTTGCTTTTATTAATCTCCTTGTATTCATAAAAAAAAAAAAATTATATTTCTTTAGTATAAAACCTTTGATTTCCTTTCTGCAAGTTTAATGATATCTGATATTTATTTGGCTTAAAATAAAAACTGAGCATACTTGGATCTTAGTATTACCTATTGTTTAATCTGCTTCAGTTATCATATTATTTATTATTTCTATTGTTATTTATTCTGATATGTTCATTTCCTGATGTGTATAATAGTTTTAGTTTTTTCTTCTCAAGTGTTCTTTGCAAGCTTTATCAACTATTTCCTAAATTTGAAATAGAATTTCAATTTAATTTGAAATTCCATGATAGATCTAAAGTATGGGAAATGAAAGTTTTTCTTAGAATGCTTTGTTAACAATTTCCCAAATTTGAAATACAAATTCAATTTATTTTAAAATTTCATGGTCAAATACTTGTAGTGAGTAGATTTAAAGTAACGTAAATGAAAGTTTTTCTATAAATATAAGAGATGAAATATTTGTAATTTGATCATGAATTCATGATAAATTAATTCTAAAAACTCCTTGCTTTTCATATAAAATAGTAGTATTATATATTCAATAGGAACCTAACTAATTTATCTTCTAGCATGAGCATCTTGATTATATCTTCTCTACATTGTTGGATGAACGATGAAAAGTAAAGCACAATAAGTTTTATATTGGTATGAAATAATTGCTTGATATGTGAACAAATTATGTCAAATATAGAAAATATTTGGAAAGGGACCTCAATGGGTCTGACGCTATATTTTTGTTAGATTGTCAAGGAACTTTAGTTATTATTTTTTTTGCATTACGAAACGTTAATATTTAAATGACCTCTGTGTAGGTTTGTTAGATTCATAAGAATATGATGGCATTTGAGCATTTATAATGCAAGAGTTTTTGCTGCCAATTGTTTTTGATGCTTGTTTGTCTAATGATAATAGTAATTTGTTGTTGATGGCTAGAAGAGAATGGTTGTTTTCTTTAGCTTTTGGTTATGTGAGACCCCCCTTTGTTGTAATTTATAAAATTTTGTGTTTATATGGATAAGTGGGAAGGAGACTTTTTTGTGGCTCTAGCACTGCAATATAAACAAAGTTTGAATTTCAAATAAAGTAAGAAATTTATACTCTAATATATAGAAAGATCAATTGCAAGTGGACATATGGATACTTTTGGAGGTAAAATTAAATTGAGTACCTATCCAAAGGTGGTTGATGACTTGATATAATGTTGCATCTGAGCCTCTTTTTTTTTTAATTCTCGTCGGAATTCCTATATTTGCTTTTGTTTTTTGGATTATGAAATTGAGGAAGAGTAGAAAAGAAATTGAGACTTTATAAACATGGACTTCAAAATTAAAAGTGGTTGAAATCACTTATCTTTGTTCAAGTATGTGTTTTATGTATTTATGTTGAGTATGATCTAGCAAAGGATGCTTGCGGACAAGACTTAAGACGCTGAATTATATTGCTATGGAAGTTGTGTCTCAGAATCACTTTGAGAATTAAGAGTTATTCTAAAGAGGCTGAGTTGTTAATTATGAAAGTTGCGTCTCAGAATCTCTATGAATTAAGAGTTATTCTGAAGAGGCTGAATTGCTAATTATGAAAGTTGATTCACAGAATTTCTTTGTGAATTAAAAGTTATTCTGATATCTTTTACATTGTTGAAAGTGGATGTGTCAGATATACACTTGGTTCATCAGTTGAAGAAATCATTTATTTGTCAGATATATTTGGTATTCAGAGTTGCGTGTGTTAATAAATTTGTAATGAGTCTTAAACATAAGACTTAGAGTCCTTACTGTACTGCAGAAATATTTAATTTCCGAACTCTCAAGTTTGTAATTTTAAGCAAAGTAGGATTATATCAAATATCCTTATTTTGTAAATATTGCTACAATTCAATCAATGACACTTGTAACATAATAACGTTATCATATCTTTATAATTGTGTGCTAAAAAATTTATCTGATTTGGAGAAGATAAATAACTAAAATAGTCGTGATAACAATTTACTTCAGCTTTTTGAATCAATTGGATACATTAGATAAATAAATTAGTCATGTTGAGCCCGTGCGATGCATGGGCTTTCCCTTCTAGTCTTTAATAAAGATGAGATTGGTGTTCTTGTTGCACAAGATCTCAAGCCAGGGGAATTTGTCCTGGTAAACCTGTTTTGAAATATGTGAGAAATTGGCATAGCTTTAATATCCAATTAAGACGTATAGTATTCTAGATTTGTTAAACTTCTAAAATTATTTCTATGAAAACTTTATATTTTCTATAAATAATAGTCAATATTTTTTTATTTAAAAAAAAAAAAAAATATATATATATATATATATATAACCTATTATTGCTTTTAAAAATGAGGGCTACTGTTATTTTCTGGCTTGTTGAGCTGATAATAAGTTAGTCATTTAAAATATATCATCTTCTTTTATTATGCAAATTAGTATTTAATAAGTTATAAAACTTCAAGTATGTTCAAAGGGCTATTAAAGCCAAATATTAAAGAATAAAATTACCCCTCTTTTTTGAGCAGCAAACTGTCATAATCCCTTTTGTCTTTTTTTTTTTTTTTTTTGTTTTGGCAACAAATTAAAGACATCATAGTCCTTTTTTTTTGGCACAAACACATCATAATACTTATTTATTTTTTAAACGAACACATCATAATATTTTATTTTTGGAAATAAACTTATTATAATCCTTGAAATTGATTAAATGTGTCAACATCTTTATCCACTGTTGATTTGTTCTTTTATCCAACGGTGTACAAGTTCAATTCTTGTGATTGTCTTCTCATTGGTTGGGTTATAACTCATGTGGACTATAAATATCAAAATCAGATTGCTTTAGAAATTCACATACACACAACAATTCAATAATTTTGCTTCATTTGTCTTTTGTTTCTATCGACCAAAAAACAAAACATTTTTTCTTTTTGAAGTGAAAATTATCAATGTCCGATTAAGAGAAAAGTGTTGGTTCAAATGCTAAAAAAAGGTCCCGTTCTCGTAGCAACAAAGCAGGTCTCGAATTCCCAGTGGCTCGTATCGCCCGATTTCTCAAAGTAGGGAAGTATGCCAAACGTGTTGGCGCCGGAGCTCCGGTATTCCTTGATGTTGTGCTTGAGTACCTTGCCGCTGAGTTGAATTTCTCAAGTTCATTCTCTTTTTTTTTACTAGTCTCTGGGCACGCACGTTGCGCATGTGTCCCATATGTCAATAATTAAAAACTCTTATAAAGTTAAATAAATATTATATTTTAATATGTAAAACCAACTTATCCTCAATCAATTCATCTTACTATTTGTTTCCTTTAAAAATAAGGATGAAATTATAACATTATAATGTTAGTGAAAGAATAAATGAAGAACATTATAGAAAAATTTATTCTTGTATTTCTCAATGAATAAAACTATACAATTAAGTTGTATTTATACAAGTAAGATGACATCTAATGGTAAGCCCTAAAAGAATATTCTCAAGATCAAAAGGAAAAATATCAAAAGAATATTTACATGATAAAATTAGAAAAGAAAAAAGAATATCTCCATATCTCCTATGTATGTGCAGAATATATGAAAATAAAAAATAAATCCAACACCCTCCCTCAAGTTGGAGAGGAGGAAGAAACCACAAACTTGCCTAAAAGTTGATGATGCACGGGGCCGGTCAAGGACTTCGTAAAGATGTCAGCCAGCTGTGAAGAA
>JAJOOE010000391.1:0-65498 GCA_036250405.1 Solanum raphanifolium | reverse complement strand
ACTTTAAAAACTTGCTTGACTTGCTTAACTTCTAAGCTTGGCTCTAACTTCACTTGACTTTGATCCTAACTTTCTTGAATTGAATTATGGATTCAAGGGTAATGATTTGTGTTTGGAAGGACCCCATGATGTTTAGGAAATAATTTAGGACAGCTAAACTTAAGAAGAATTACAAAAATTAAATTCTGAAAACAGTGGAGTCCGCGACGCAGAGCAGATTCTGTTCACAGAGGGAACAAATCTGCGACGCAGACTTATTTCAGGCAAGCTGCCCGAAACCCTCTTAACTTCAAAGGTTCTTTTCCCAAACACTTGGGATCATAAATCCCTCAACATACAGTGGATTCCACTCAAAAACACAACCAAATCATGTCCCAAATCAACAAGAACTTCAACAACACAATCAACAACTTCAACAACACAACCAATCTTTTTTTTGAAAATAAAACAAATTTGGAGTGTGGGGGAAAGGAGCAACCCCAACACTAAGGATCATAAAATCCCTCAACATACAAGAGATTCAACTCAAAAACCAACCGGAAACATGTCCCAAATCACAAGAACTTCAACACAATCACAACCAACAACTTCATCAAATACAACTAACAACTTCAACAAACATAATCAATCTTTCTTTATTTTTTTCGAAATTAAACGAATTTGGCGTGTGGGGAAAAGAACCAACCAACACTATGAACTCACATACCTAGTAGGGATCACCCCCGACGATATCCACGATGATCTCCTTAATTGCTTCTCTTTCTCCTCTTCCTTCTCTTCTTTCTCTCTTCTCTCCCAAGCCCTAGCTCTTTACTCTTTAAAAAATGAGACAAACTGATCTAAAATCAGTCTAACACTTTAATATAACCAAAACAATTGATTAGTGAAAATACCAAAATGCCCTTAAAATTTCCGGACGGATTTCCCTGCCAACTGCCCAACTTCCAAAAGGGCATAACTCACTCATACGAACTCGAAATCGAGAAAACTCGGTGGCGTTGGAAAGATTATTCCACGAGCTTTGCAAACATAACTGCGACTACTTCTAACTCATCCTGAGCTAGGAGTTATGACTGCTCAAAGTTGGCCAGAAACTCATTTTTTTCCCACACTTAACCAAATTTTCCAGATTCTGAATTTAGCCAAATTTCCAAATTCTGAACTTAGCCAAATTTCCAGATTCTGAACTTAGCCAAATTTCCAAAAAATGATAAATTCCAATTCTAAGCCTCTTCATAGATATTTCAAATTGTCGGATGTTACAATATCTCCCCCTTGGGAACATTCATCCTCGATTGAGGTTACTTTTACAATGCTAAGAGTGTAACATCAACTCAAACACCCAACAAGCAACCATGCAAACACAACAACAACAACATGCTCTTTATAAATTAAAGAGTACTAAGAAGGAAATTAGTACCTTAATCTGCGGATTCAAAGAGATATGGATATCTCTTCTTCATGTCTTCTTCGGTTTCCCAAGTAGCTTCCTCAACAAATTGGTTCCTCCAAAGGACCTTGACTGAGGCTAGATCCTTTGTTCTCAACCTACGAACTTGCTGATCTAAAATCTGAACAGGAATCTCCTCACAAGATAAGTTATCCTTGATCCTAATACTTTCAGTTGGCAGGATCAATGAAGGATCGCCTATGCACTTATTCAACATGGAGATGTGAAAAACCGGATGAACCGCTGCTAGATCCTGTGGTATCTCTAACTCATAAGCTATATTGCCAACTCTCTTGACTATGTGATAAGGTCCAATATACCGGGGACTAAGTTTCCCCTTTTTACCAAACCTCATAACCCCCTTCATGGGTGAAACTTTCAAATATACCCAATCATCTACTTCAAATTCTAACGCTCTTCTCCTAACATCGGTGTAGGATTTCTGGCGACTCTGTGCCGTTTTCAACCTCTCTTGAATCAATTTCACTTTCTCCATAGCTTGGTGAACTAAATCTTGTCCTATCAACCCTGCTTCACCAACTTCAAACCATCCAATAGGAGATCTACATCTTCTCCCATAAAGAGCTTCGTATGGAGCCATCTGGATGCTGGAGTGATAACTGTTGTTGTAGGCAAACTCAATGAGGGGTAGGTGATCATCCCAATTACCTTTGAAATCGATCACACAAGCCCTCAACATATCTTCTAAAGTCTGAATAGTGCGCTCTGCTTGCCCATCCGTCTGAGGATGAAAGGCAGTACTTAAGTTCACATTTGAACCCAAGCCTTTCTGAAAAGATTTCCAGAACTGTGCAGTAAACTGTGCACCTCTATCTGAAATAATGGAGATTGGGACTCCATGAAGTCTCACTATCTCTCGAATATACAACTTGGCATAATCTTCTGCTGAAAGGGTAGTCTTTACCGGTAGAAAATGAGCTGACTTTGTCATTCTGTCGACAATCACCCAAATAGAATAATGTTGTCTGCGAGACCTTGGCAACCCTGTGATAAAATCCATATTGATCCTCTCCCACTTCCATTCCGGAAGTTCTATTCTCTGAGCCAAACCACCGGGCCTTTGGTTCTCGACTTTCACTTGTTGGCAATTTGGACACTTAGCAACAAACTCTGCAATGCCCTTCTTCATGCCATTCCACCAATAAACTTCTCGCAAGTCACGATACATCTTGGTGGAACTCGGATGAATAGAATATCGGGAGCTGTGAGCTTCCTCCATAATCCTCTCTTGGAGTCCATCTACCATAGGTACGCACAATCTACCCTGATATCTCAATACACCATCTCCCCCTTGTTCAAAAGCTAATACTCTTTGCTTTTGAACATTTGCCTTCAACTCAAGCAAAATGGGATCTTGATCTTGCTTCTCTTTCACTTCCGACACTAGTGATGACTCGGCCCCATTCGCCACCGCTAGTCCTCCTTCTGCGGAATCTGTAAGGCTGACTCCCAGGCATGCCAGTCTGTGCACATCTTTTGCTAACTCTCTCCTTCTTTCTTCAATATGGGCAGTGCTACCCATAGACAACCTGCTTAAAGAATCAGCAACAACGTTAGCCTTACCTGGGTGGTAAAGAATACTCAAGTCATAATCCTTGAGTAGTTCTAACCACCTCCTCTGTCTGTGATTAAGCTCTTTCTGAGTAAGCACATATTGAAGACTCTTGTGATCAGTGAATATGTCAACATGAACACCATACAAGTAATGACGCCATATCTTCAAAGCAAATACTACAACAGCTAGCTCTAAGTCATGGGTTGGGTAGTTCTTCTCATGAACCTTCAATTGTCTGGAGGCATAAGCTATAACCTTGCCATTTTGCATTAAGACACAACCCAAACCAACTCTAGATGCATCACAATATACCACAAAACCTTGAGTGCCTTCTGGTAAAGTCAAAACTGGAGCAGTAATCAACCTCTTTTTCAATTCCTAAAAGCTTTTCTCACAAGCTTCAGACCATTGAAATTTCACGGTCTTCTAAGTCAACTTTGTCAAAGGAGATGCAATAGACGAGAACCCCTCAACAAACCTTCTATAATAGCCAGCTAAACCCAAGAAACTCCTAATTTCAGTTGCAGATGTGGGTCTAGGCCAATTCTGCACTTCCTCAATTTTCCAAGTATCAACTTTAATTCCATCACCGGACACAATGTGGCCTAGGAACGCCACAGACTTAAGCCAAAACTCACATTTAGAGAACTTGGCATACATCTCTTTATCTTTCAAAGTTTGAAGAACTATTCTAAGATGGCTAGCATGATCTTCTTCATTCCTTGAATAGATTAGTATGTCATCAATAAAGACAATAACAAACATATCTAAATAAGGTTTGAAGACTCTATTCATCAAGTCCATGAAAGTTGCCGGTGCATTGGTCATACCAAAAGACATAACCAAAAACTCATAATGACCATACCTGGTTCTGAAAGCTGTCTTTGGGATATCACATTCCCTTACTCTTAATTGATGATAGCCTGATCTGAGGTCAATCTTCGAAAAGCAAGTGGCACCCTGAAGCTGATCGGAAAGATCATCAATCCTCGGAAGAGGGTACTTATTCTTGATGGTAACCTTATTCAACTGGCGGTAATCTATACACATCCTAAGGGAACCATCTTTCTTTCTCACAAACAAGCTATTTTCTGTGCTTTTAATTAAATCATTTCTAAATTATGTTTGATGTTTTACAGATATGGAATGGACTAATCTAACCAGGTCGCCCTAGAAGAAAGCATAGGGTATTAACATAAATGAAGGGGGATCAAATCTCCCAAAGAAGAGAAGACAAGAACTCCCACCGGGAGACAAAGGCAAACAAAAAAAGCACACATCTGAGAGAGTAGTTGTCGACACCCGGACTGAGTTGCCTAAACCTGAAGATGAGCAGCCTTTGATTTCCCGGAGGGATGAGATCCGGGCTAGATCTCAAACCACATCCACCAGAGTCCCTTCAGATGCCATTCCTCCAGCAACAGACTCAGTGCCAGCTCAGGCACCTCCTGTGACCCCCATGCCTCCTATCGTTCCTCCTCCGATTCTTCTAAACAGATTAAAAGGTGATGGTTTACAAATCATCCTCGAGGAGAAGCTACTTTCGACAGAAGGATAAGACGGGAAGTATTCAGAAGTGAGGGAGACCCTCCGCTACCATGAGTTTGAGCAGTTCACCAGGCCCCGAGGCCCTTAAATTCCTACATGGGTCTGGGAATTCTCTAGAACTTATGGGGAGTTGGTGCTCAAGAGAAGAATAAGGCTAGCGAGTTCAGATTGGTAAAGTCGATCATGGTCAGAGGCAGAGAAGTTGGGTGCACAGTGAACATATTAATACTATATTGGATAGACCGCTCTATTCTTCACTTCCTTATGAGGGATAGCCCATTGCTAAGTCCCTAGTTGACTTGAAGGGTTGGTTGGCCCCTCTGATTTCTGACACCACCCCGAGGTGGATCAAGGCGGGGGACCCTTATTGAGAAGAGGGACTTGAGTATTGCTGCTAGGTTCTGGTTTGGCTTTATCAGCATCACCATAAAGCCATCCCAGAAAGAGTTCGTCTTGCATCATCCTAAAGCAGCTTGCCTTGGTTCTATCATGTCTAGGAGGCGTATCGACCTAGGACTACTGATTTCATAGGAAATGGCCATGACAGCCAAGCAGAGACAAACTTCTCTGCCACTTCAAGTCTTGATCACTGAGTTATGTCGGCATGCTGGAGTACCCCGAGATACTGCGAGGGATATTGAGGTCACCCCTTCATCCTCCACTGACATCCGGCGTATTGAGGCCGAGTACACAAGAGAAGAGGTGGACAGAAGGAGAGCAGCTCTGGCAGACATCTCTCCAGAGGTTGTGTTGACTCGTTACCTGCAAAGGCATCTTCGCCTACTCCGGCCTCTGGGCCTTCAGGTACATCCGCTCCTTCCTCTTCTTCACAGGTCCTAGGTGTTTCCTCCTCCTCCCAGCCTGTCAGGATTACTCACGCCATGATCCTGAAGATGGGGAATTTGGCCCAATCAGCTGACATGCAGGAGACCCGACTCGAGAGATCCATCCCAGGGATGATCAAGAGTGCCATACTTGCTGCACTCACCCCCTCCAAACTTCTGTTGATGCATTGACTGTGAGAGTCACATCTTGTGAGAGCAGACAGGGGGAAGCCTCTGAGGTGATGACTTTGAAAGCCAAAGTAGAATATCTGAGAAAGGACGTAGACTATCTAAAGTCTACCGACTTCAATTCATTAATAGAGGTTGCTGATGATGAAGATGCCCCAGAGACTTCAGTGATTTTTTCGGCTACCACCGGAGAAGTACAAAGGGATGGCACAACAGATGAGGAGTTGGATGCAGAGACTGAAGAGGAGCAGATGGCGGTGAACGATGATGAGATAATAGAGAGCCGAGAGGAGAGCATATTTAGAGATTTGCCAGATATGGTGGAGACGATTGTGCAGCCGGTGATTCAAATATCGCTGACTGAGACATCCACAACAACTCCTAGTGGATCTGGCACTGCTATTCCTTCTGAGGTGATTCCGAGCACTAATGCCCAAGTATATACTGCTGCACCGGGCACTGAGGCCCAGACAGATGAAGCGACTACATAGACAAGATCCTTTCTTTACCTCCTTCTTTGTCTTATTTTCTTTCACGTTTGGATACTTTACTTCATTAACATTTGAGGACAAATGGTTTTTCTTTGTGGTGGGGTGAGGACCACCTTTTTTGTGAATATTGACGTTTGTGTTTTGTTTATATTTGGGTCGTTGTGCTTAAAATTGTGTTTTACACTGCTTTTTGTGGATGTTTGAGCTTGTGGTTCCTTTTATTTTAAATTGTAAATGATTTTGACCCCTCCAAATTTTTCGCCCACTCTTGTATGTACTTGAATGTGGCTGTTCTTCAGCAAATTTGAGTCTCGGTTTTGATCTATATCGATGACTCAAATAGTGCTCATAATCGAACGAACATGAATGTGCGGCTACGTTGAGACCAAGTGAAGTTACATAGTCAATATGTGAACTCTTTGCATCTCGTTGTGACTAGACAACTATCAAATTGATTCTCTTGTGATGAGAGTTGCACACTAGCGAAAGTGTGGAGTCTTTTTTGACCTTGGTGTCAATGCCTTATGTGATGAGCTTACTATGAACCATGCATGATAACACCTAGAATTTGCCCCATTGGTCCGGTCGACTAAGTAAGGCTATCTCTTGATATGATCTTAGGTAACTTCGAAGAGTGTGAGCCAATTTTACATATACCTCTTTTGTGGCCTACCTTGTGAGTATGTGAACCTCTTTTGAACACCCCTTGAGCCTTACCTTTCTCTAGAAGAAAATTGATGAAAACATGACCTTTCTTAATCCGCTATCCATAATCCTCGTGATTTGTGGTTGATTGAATAGCCAACTTAGGCCGGTGTGGTGAAAAGACAAGGCAGGTCAAGAAGTGCAAGAAAAGTCCCCTTTAACCCATGGTGTTAAAAAAAAATGGAACCCCTCCATACACAAAAGAAAGAAAAAGAAAAGAATGAAAAAGTTGTGGGATAAAGTACAAAATAAATGGGGGTTCCGAACAATCCATGGAAGTGAATAATGGGATGTCTTATGAGCAATAAAGAAAATGATGAAAGAAGAGGAAATAAAGTGTTGAAAGCACCACATTTCACGAGGATGAAAGTCACTGAGCCTAAATGACCATATCTTTGCACTCAGCCCCATTACAAGCCTTGAAAAGACCTTTTTGATCTTGAGTGAGCTGAAACAATTGTTGATTGGAAAATATGGGCAAACCTATGGGTAAAAGCATGCATTGTGTTCTTCTTTATGAGAGTGAGTGTTGCATTTGATTCCAAAACTTTAAATGATTAAACCATTGTGTGAATATGGAATCATTCTTGGTGTGAGGGCATTTGAATACCTTTGTTGAGCTCGAACTTACATTTGAAGCAAGTATAGTAAGCTTCAGAATCTTTGATAATGGTGTATCACAACTTGAGTCTTTGAGTATACAATTGATCCTTGCATGAGTAAGTTGAGTCTTGTTGTGTACATTCATGATTGAGTCTTGTGTAGCACTGTTTGAGACATCCTTTTTGAACTGCTGAACTTGAGTTTTACTTGAGGACAAGCAAAACTTTAAGTTGGGGGCGTTGATGAGTCCACAAATTGGACTCATTTAGGGCTATATTTTGATAGAATTAGTGTCCTCAAATGCATATTTTGTCTCAATATCTTATGTAAATCCTTAAGTTTCAGGTATTTGGAGTTTGAGGCAAAGAATGGACACTACTTCGCAAGAAAGAACAAGGCGGATGAAAAGAATGAAGAAATGAAGGCTTGAAGATCGCCGAGCCCTGTTGGCGAGTCATCGATCGGCCTGGAGATCTCTTTTTGTTCCAGTCTGCTGAGCCCTGAAGGAGAAGGTCAAGTCTGTGATGAAAAGAAGCAGTCGGCGCATCACCGAGCAGTTCCGCGAAGCAGTACTTCTATCGCCCAATACCTCAAAACTCAAGAATACTGAAGGCAAAAGCAGGAAGACGATGAAATCGACCAAAAGGCAGATCACCGAGCATATCGGTGATCTTGACTATCTGCGCCGAATGGTCCTCCGCAACATAAATTTTCAAACACTATGACTACTTGTTTAAATTTCTAACATCATATCACTTCTATTATTCGAACTTTTTACAGTTTTTGGAGAGTTTTAAATTTAGAGGGTTTCAGAGACTTTGTTTTAAGACCTTGAAGATTCAAATTGTTTCAACTCCAAGAAATTGGGCGTGGGTCTCAAAGATTCTTCATTCTTGACGTGTTTTAAGACTTAATTCTTCATACCTAGTTGATGGAAACTAATATTGGTATAAAATTTTATCTCTTTTACATGTCTAGCTAAAACCCCAATTCTTGGGGAGTTATTTTGTGAATATGGGTTAAATTATCTGTTGGGTCTTGCTTGTTGATGGTTTATTTGTTGTTTAAATGTGATTTCATTTAATAGTTGTGTATGAAATTAATGGGATTGTAGTTGCAAATATGATTTCATCTTAGTGTTTTTGGCTTGCTCGAGAGAGAGGTCGTAAAACTAAGACTACTAAATTGATAGCCGGTGGTATTGGGTCGACATGGGTTCAGCTCGTGAGAGTGAATCCTAGTCCTTCTCCCACACATTCAGCACGAGACTATGAATGGGCTAAGGCAGAGGCTTTGCTTAATGCGGCAACTCAGTGTTCGAGAGAAATCGAGTTGATTCGAGGTAAGTTGCTTGAGAGAATTTACCCCCACTATAGTCTAGGCTAGTCACAAATGTTCAACAATTTACTATCAAAAGCATGTACCCGATAGTCTATTTTAATCCGTATTCCTATCACATCTCAAAAATCCCGTCTCCATATCTCGTTTCCTTATATTTTTGCTCTTTTAAGTTGTTAATTAATACAAACCCCCATTGATAATTGACGCTTGCGTCACCCCTTAGATTTATTATGTTTATATTCGATAATGTTTATAGCTATGACTAATTAGAACTTGATTTTATTTTTATACTAATTCTCAAAACCATTCCTTGTGGGAACGATTCCAACCCTTGGTTGGGTTATGTCACTACACGCGATCGTTTGGCACTTGAATCGAAATAGTGTCAATTGATTACGTTGAACATCAGGGGCCAACAATGGTTCTCGAGTGCCACTCCCTCCCAGGGTGTAGGCTCGGAGTGTGACAAACTTGGTATCAGATCACAGAGTTCAAGAGTCCTAGGGAGTCTATGAAGTCGTGTATGTAGAGTCCTAGTTATCGGTGTGAAGCGCGTCACATTTATAATTAGGAGGCTGCGACATTTAGGAACTATCTCACTTCTTTCATGCTCATTTCGTGCGTTAGGGTTTATCTCTAAAAAGTTTCTTCTAATTCATGCTTGCGCATGTCTTTCAAATCATGCATCCACGAAGAGTTATTTGAGGTCGTCCGGCTAGATGGAATGTTCAGGAACAAAGGGTACCTAATGCACCTGAGTGCAACCCTAAGGAGAGGTCACCAATGCTGAGTTTTGTGAGGCCATCCGGATGTTGAGTCAAGTTGTGACCAACCAAGCTGGACAACAAAGAGAAAATCGTCAGGAAGTGGTTGATACTTCTAGGATCCGTAAATTCTGAAGGATGAATCCTCCAAGCTTTACTGGTTCAAGCACTACTAAGGATCCAGAAAACTTTGTTGAAGAGCTTCAGAAGGTTTTTGAGATTATGCATGTCACCGATGCTGAGAGAGTGGAACTGGATGCACACCAATTGAAGGGCGTCGCTAGAATCTGGTTTGATCAATAGAAAAAGAATAGAGTTGAGGATGGACCACTTGTGAGCTGGGCTATGTTTGAGGAGGCCTTATTGGGGCATTTCTTTCCCCGTGAACTTAGATAAGCAAATGTATGAGAATTCCTCACTCTTAAGCAATAATCTAGGAGTGTTCATAAGTACAATCTAAAATTCACCCAACTTTCCCGTTATGCTCCGAAGATGGTTACTGACATGAGAAGCAAGATGAGTTTGTCCATTGCTGGGTTGTCTCGTCTGTCAAGTAAAGAGGGCAAGGCAGCTATGCTAATAGGAGACATGGACATAGCAAGACTTATGATTCATGTGTAGCAGGTTGAGGAAGAGAATATGAGATATAGGGAAGTGTTTTGAAACAAGAGAGCTAAGACGTCAGGGATGAGTCTGGACAGCAGAAGAGTAATGCCAACTGGTCATCTTTCCAACAGAAGAAAAAGGGACCTGCTCCATCATCTGCTAGTGCTCCTACACCAAGAAACAGAGGTGAGTTCAATAATCAGAATTCACAAAAATTTCAGAGCAAGACCTGCACAGTATTAAGGTAGTATGGTGCAAGGGGGTAATAGGACTCCTGCATGTGCTAAGTGTGGTATGACACCACTCAGGGGTGTGTCATGATGGCTCCACTCATTTCTTCAAGTGTGGTCAGAACAGTTATTTTATGAAAGAGTTCCTTAAGAACAAACAAGGAAATGGCAATGGGAGCAATAGAGCCCAATCTTCTTCAATTGCTCCACCAGACAGAGCTGCATCTAGAGGAGCAACTTCAGGGGCAAGCGGAGGAGCAAACCATTTATATGCTATCACTAGTCGCCAAGAGAAAGAGGATTTGCCAGATGTTGTCACTGGTATGATCCAAGTCTTTAATTTTGATGCTTATTCTTTGTTAGATCCAGAACCGAGTCTATCTTTTGTGACTCCCTATGTTGCGATGAATTTTGATGTTCTTCCTAAGAAACTTCTTGAGACATTCAGTGTTTCTACACCGGTTGGCCAGTCTATCTTAGTTGAGAGACTCTATCATGATTGTACCATTTCCATCAATCACAAGAGCACCATGGCTGACTTAGTTGAGTTAGATATGGTATATTTTGATGTCATTGTAGGTATGGACTGGCTTTATGCCTGTTATTCATTAGTCTATTGTAGAAATCGAGTGGAAGAGTAGTCCAGTAGTGCCTAAAGGTCATTTTATTTCGTACCTTAAGGCGAGAAAGTTAGTTTCCAAGGGGTGTGTCTATCACTTAGTCCGAGTTAATAATTCTAGTGTTGAGACACCTCCTATTCAGTGAGTTCAAGTAATAAGAGCGTTTCCAAAAGTCTCTAAAGATGATCTTCCCGGAGTCCCTCCTGAGTGAAAAATAGACTTCGGTATAGATATTATTCCCGATACTCATTCTATATCTATTCCACCACATATGATGGCACCAGCAAAGTTGAAAGAGTTAAAAGAGTAGTTGAAAGATCTCCTTGATAAGGGATTTATTCAACCAAGTGTCTCACCTTGGGGCGCTTCGGTCTTATTTGTGAGGAAGAAGGATGGTTCTCTTAGAATGTGTATAGATTACAATCAGTTGAACAAGGTTACTATGAAGAATAAGTATCTTCTTTCGAGAATTGATGATCTCTTCGATCAACTTTAGGGTGCCACTTGTTTTTCTAAGATAGACCTCAGATCTGGCTATCATCAGTTGAAAGTAAGGGAAAGTGACATTCCTAAGATAGCTTTCAGGATCCGCTATGGTCATTATGAGTTCCTAGTTATGTCCTTTGGTTTGACCAATGCTCTTGTAGCATTCATGGACCTTATGAACAGAGTGTTCAAGCCTTATTTAGATATATTTGTTACCGTATTAATTGATGGCATTCTAATCTATTCGAGGAATGAGGAAGATCATGCTAGTCATCTTAGAGTAGTTCTTCAAACTCTAAAAAATTGAGAGTTGTATGCCAAATTTTCTAAGTGTGAGTTCTGGCTTGATTTTGTGGCATTCTTAGGTCACATTGTTTCCAATGATGGAATTCGGGTTGATACACAAAAAATAGAGGTAATGCAGAATTGGCCTAGACCCACATCTCAAACAGATATTAGGAATTTCTTGGGGTTGGCTGGATATTATAAACGGTTCATCGAGGGCTTCTCATCTATTTCATCTCCTTTGACTAAGTTGACTAAGAAAACAGTGAAGTTTCAATGGTCTGAAGCTTGTGAGAAGAGCTTTCAAGAATTGAAGACTAGTTTGAATATGCCAGTATTAACATTACTAGAAGGTATGTAAGGCTTTGTTGTGTATTGTGATGCGTCCAGAGTTGGATTGGGTTGTGTGTTAATGCAGGATGGTAAAGTTATATCTTATGCATCCAGACAACTGAAAGTTCACGAGAAGAATTACCCAACCCATGATCTAGAGTTGGCTGCCGTAGTATTCGCTTTGAAAATACGGCATCACTATCTTTATGGTGTTTATGTTGATGTATTCACCGATCACAAGAATCTTCAGTATGTGTTTAGTCAAAAAGAGCTTAATCTCAGATAGAGGAGGTGGTTGGAGTTACTCAAGGATTATGACATGAGTATTCTATGTCACCCAGGTAAGGCTAATCTGGTTGTTGATGCTTTAAACAGGCTGTCTATGGGTAGTACCGCCCATGTTGACGAAGAAAAGAGAGAATTAGCGAAAGATGTGCACAGACTTGCACAATTAGGGGTTCGACTAATGGATTCCACTGAAGGAGGAGTAATGGTGATTAATGGGGCTGAATCATCATTAGTGTCTGAAGTGAAAGAGAAACAAGACCAAGATCCCATTTTTCTTGAATTGAAGGCAAATGTTCATAAGAAGAAAGTAATGGTTTTCAAACAAGGGGGAGATGGTGTATTGAGGTATCAAGGTAGGTTGTGTGTACCAAGGGTGGATGAACTCCAAGAGAGGATCATGGAAGAAGCTCATAGCTCCAGATATTCTATCCATCTGGGTTCCAAAAAGATGTATCGTGACTTGAGAGAGGTTTATTGGTGGAGTAGTATGAAGAAAGGCATTGTAGAGTTCGTTGCTAAGTGTTCGAATTTCCAACAAGTCAAGGTAGAGTACCAAAGGCCTGGTGGTATGGCCCAGAATATAGAACTTCCAGAATGGAAGTGGGAAATGATCAATATGGACTTTATTACAGGTTTTCCACGATCTCACAGGCAACATGATTCGATTTGGGTGATTGTACATCAAATGACTAAATCAGCCTATTTCCTACCAGTAAAGACTACCCATTCAGCTAAAGATTATGCTTAGTTATATATTCAAGAGGTAGTCAAACTTCATGGAGTTCCGGTCTCTATTATTTTAGACAGAGGTGCACAATTTACTACACAATTTTTTAAGTCATTCTAGAAAGGTTTGGGTTCAAGGTGAACTTGAGTACTGCTTTTCATCCTCAGACTGATAGTCAAGCAGAGTGCACTATTCATACTTTAGAAGATATGTTGAGGGCTTGTGTGATTGATTTCAAGGTTAATTGGGATGAACACCTACCTCTCATAGAGTTTGCTTACAACAATAGTTACCACTCTAGCATCCAAATGGCTCCATATGAGGCTCTTTATGGGAGAATATGCAGATCTCTTATTGGATGGTTTAAGGTTGGTGAAGCTGGGTTGATAAGACCAGACTTAGTTCATCAATCTATGGAGAAAGTGAGAGTTATTCAAGAAGGGTTGAAAACAACGTAGAGTCGTCAGAAATCCTATACAAATGTTAGGGGAAGAGACTTAGAGTTTGAAGTAGATGATTGGGTATACTTGAAGGATTAACCCATGAAGGGTGTTATGAGATTTGGTAAGAAGGGGAAGCTTAGTCCCCGGTATATTGGTCCTTATAGAATATCCAAGAGGATTGGTAATGTAGCTTATGAGGTGGACCTACCGCAAGAGTTAGCAGCAGTCCATTCGATATTTCATATTTCTATGTTAAAGAAGTCTATGGGTGATCCTTCACTTATCATACCTACTGAAGATATTGGTATTAAGGATAGATTATCTTATGAGGAGATTCTTGTTCAGGTTCTAGATCGCCAAGTTAGCAAGTTATGGACCAAGGAAGTAGCATCAGTCAAAGTTCTATGGAGAAATTAGTTTGTTGACAAAGATACATGGGAAGCTAAGGGGGGAATGAATAAGATGTACCCACATCTCTTTGAGTCCGGAGAAATTCCAAATTAAGGTACTAACCCTTTTCTTGGCATTTGTTTTAAGTTGGCTTGTTGTATTTATATTTTTCTTGTTGGGTGTTATATGTTACACCCTTAGCCTACTAAGAGTAATCTCATTCGAGGATGAATATTCCCAAGGAGGAGATATTGTAACACCCCACTATTTGAAAGAACTAGAATTAGAAAGAAACAATTTTTGGAAATAATTAAATTTGGAAATTTTGGCAAGTTATGCTAAGTATGAGTTTTGAGTCAACTTGAAACGACCATAACTCTCCGCACATGAAGAGTTAGGTGATCTACAAGATATCAAATGAAAGTTCTTTCAATTATCTTTCCAACTCCACCAAGTTTGCTAATTTTTGAGTTTGTATGAGGAAGATATGCCCATTTGAAGTTGGGTTGTCTGAATAAGGAAAGTCACCCAGATTTTTGAGAGGTAAATTGGTCTTTTCATTACCCAATTAATTAAATTTGTTTTTGGTAATTACTTAGGGGTCTAAACTGAATTGGTTCAGTTTACGCACTCAAAATTACGCTAAAGTTTTAGAGAAAAGAACTCAATAGGAGAAAATAAGAGCAAAGTCAAGATTGGTCGATTTCTTGAGGAATTGATTGCAAATTTCACCAAGGATTCTATCCTACAAAGTATGTGAGTTCACATAGTGTTGGGTTCGTTCACCCACGCGCCAATCATGATTAACTCAGTGTACTTTTCGTCCTAAAAGATTGAGGATTTGATGCTCTTGAGTTGTGTTCTTGAATTGCTTTCATTCTTGAACTTATATGGGATTGATGACTTTCTTGAGATGGTTTTATCAATTTTAAGATTTGTTTTGAGTTAGATTCATGTGTACATGTTTTGGATACCTGAATCTAAAGACTTATTGAGAAAAAGAATCGAATTTAATCGAATTAAGGTTAGAAAATGAGAAGAAAAATTCATTGGGTTTACCTAGGTGAAAGCTGGCGCGATGCGCCACTGATATGCCAGCAGGGTTGGTGTGGCGCGCCAGCAGTGCGCCAGAAATGGGTCTCTGAAAGTCTGGGGTTGGCGCCCCATGCCAACAGTGCGCCTGATATGTCTGCCCCACCCGTTTCTCTTCGTTTTACCTTTCTAAGTTCTCCTAAAGTGTCCTAACACTTCCTATTGATTCTAACTACTCTAAATGACTTCTAAACATCTAGAAATTATCCATAAACATAAATCATAACCTTGAAATCTATAAATTCAAATTCAAGGAATGTTTAGAGCCAAGTCTAGAGAGTTCTTAGAGTCCTTTCAAGAAGTATTTTGCAAATGGTTTAAACTTGTGTTTTTGGTTGAGTAAGAGTAATAAGTGAAGTTCATTTTCTTCAAATGAATATATGGGAACTAAGTATTCCCAAAGAGTAAATGTTTTCACATTTAAACAAGAAAGGAAACACCGATGTCCAAGAGAAGCCTTTGAGCTAGTTTTTGAGTAATTATCTCAAACCAAAGAAAGAGATATGTTTTTAAACAAATGAGCTAGTTACATTTTGGGAGTAGTATTGAGCACCGATTTGGGGACAAGTTGAATCAGATAATTCAAGGTCTCCATAAACCGTGTGGCCAACATAGGTAGAAAAGGGTCATACTTTTTAGATGATTCCTTAGTGCTTTTTAGCATAGACTAGTGGATCCACTTAGTAGTTAGGTTCTATACCCCCGACAAAGTATAGGACAGCCCTGACAGCGTGAGGAAAAATGTTGTACTGTCACATAACTCATAGTGATAGTTGTCGATTAGAGAAACTCTCACATAAATTTTATATTCTTATATACATAGAGTTATTTGTATTTTCATATACAAGCTGAGTTGTTATTTTATTTTCAAAACACAGAGTTGTTATCAACGTGTTTTAAAAGATTTCTTTATATTGCACTTATATTACTGCTTTATATTGATCTGAATTGAGTTAAGTTGAGTTGAGTTGAGACCATGTAAGTTCTTTCAGTTCCCTTTCAAGCTTATGTCTTGTTTAGTATTCCCCCCACATGCTTGTACATTTCATGTACTGACGCCATTTGTCCTGCATCTTTTATGATGCAGATATAGGTAACTAGGATCGCTTCTAGCGCTTCGTTGATCCAGTTGAGCTTCAGAGTTGTTGGTGAACCTCCTTGCTTTCGGAGGATCCCTTTTATTGCTTATTCAGTTTAGTTTATTTGGATGTCATGGGTCTTGTCCAGACGTCCATCTGAGTTGTTAGAGGCTTCATAGATAGTTAGATATTGTTAGTTCATGAGTGTTATTCATTTCCAGTTTTAAATGTTTAAAGACTTGAGTTGCCTTTTTGGGACAGTTGAATTTTTCTTTTAAGACATTCTAAGTTTATTGCATGAGTTTACCTTTTTAGACTGTTTTATGTTGTTTAAGTCTTCCGCTAAATGTTAAGCCAGGCCATGGGTCTGCTTGGGGCCAACAATGAATCTCGAGTGCCAATCCCGCCCAGGGTATAGGCTCGGGGCGTGACAGTCCAAGAGGAGAAAAGAGGAGATCTAAAGAAGTTCTTCAACAATTTGGGGAAATCGCCAAGAACGTGGTTCTTTTGAGGTATGTAAGTTTTTAGAGTGATGGGTTTGTTCACCCTCACGCCAATAATTAGTTTCCTTATTTAATTCATTCATGAAATTGAGTATATTGATACTCTTGTTGACTTCTTGAGGTGAAGGTCTTGCGTTTGAGGGTTGTTCTTGCTAAATTTTGAGTGGGTTTTTGTTTACTTGTGTTGGGTTTACGAATCTGAGGGAGTTTGGAAGAAATCAATCTTTTCTAGGCAAGTTAGGCCCAAAAATCAATTAAGAAAATTTGTCGGGTTTTCTGGGTTTGGGTTGGGGCACACGCCCCCATAATGCCAGGGGCCTAGAGCGACGCGCTAGCAGTGCTCCCAATCAGACCCCACTAAATGCAAGCCTGGCACAACGCGCCAGCAATGCGCCCAATCAGACCCCCACTAAATGCAGGCTTAGCGCGACGTGCCAGTAGTTCACCCAATCATAACCCCAATAATAATGGCCTAGCACGACACGCCAGCAGTGCGCCCAATCAGACCCCCAATAAATTAGGACTGGCGTTGCGCACCACTAATGCGTCAGGGGTGTCAAGCCCCTTTCGCCTCCATTTTTCGTCTCGTATGCGTTCCTTTGAAATCGTATCTTCACTCTTTTCCTAATTATAACTATCCAAACTTCATCTAATCAGTGAGTGATCCTATATATCCAAATCATAACTATTGAATTCACATTTTAAATTCAAGTAAAGATTAAGAGTAAAGTTTGAAAAGGTCCTTTGTGTAACACCTTTGAAAACTTTTGAGCCAAGACTCGAACCATTCTTTATTAAGAGTAAGATTTTACTGCGGAATTTGAAATTTTCTTAAGTTTTAGGGTCGCTAGATGTAGCACCTTAAGTTCCAAAAAGAACTAACGAGACTTCCTTCAAGTCATTCCCAAGTTCTTTTAAAGTTTTGGGTCAACTATAAGCGACCATAACTTTTAGCACATGATGAGTTAGGAGACCCACAAGGTATCAAATAAAATATCTCTGAGTACTCTTTCCAACGTTACCGAGCTTGCTAATTTTTGAGCTCGTATAAGGGAGAGATGCCCGTTTGAAGTCGGGCTGTCCAAATAAGAAAAGTTACCCAAAAATATGAAGGGTATTTTGGTCGTTTCCTTATCCAATTAGTTTAAAACGAATTTTAGTAATATTTTGGGGACAAATCTGATTTGGGTCAGTTTTCATAAATCTCAATACGCTTAGGGTTTTAGAAGAGAGTTCATTCAAGTCATTCCTAAGTTCTTTTAAGTTCTGTACGACCATAACTTTCAGCACAGGATGAGTTAGGAGAACCATAAGACATCAAATGAAAGGTCTTGGAATCCTCTTTCCAACGCCACCGGGTTTGCTAATTTTCGAGCTTGTATAAGGGAGATATGCTCTATTAAAGTCAGGCTATCCATTTAAGGAAAGTAACCCAAAAATAGGAGGGGTACTTTAGTCTTTTCCTTACCCCCACTTATTCTAAACACGAAGTTCACCCAATTAAGGGTCTAAACTGATTAGAATCATTTTCATTCATCCCCAAAGCGCTTAGGGTTTTAGAGTGAAGATTCAAGAGGAGAAAAAAAAATCAAAGTAGACTTCATTCAAGATTCTTTCAATCTTTTTTAAGATTATTCTTCAAGGTAAATCTTTGTCCAAGAATTCCTTCTTTCCAACTCAAATTCCTCCATACAATTATGAACCACTAATGAAAATCATAATTCTTGGTCGTAGAGATTTCAAGAAACTAATTCAAGAATCTCAAGAAATATTTTCTTGATTGTTTACCTTCAAGATAGGGTTTCAAGGATTCTAATCAAGTTCCTTTTAAAGATTCTTCAATATTCTTCAAGAACCTTGTTCTTTGAGGTATGTAAGCTTCCATAGTGTTGAGTTTGTTCGCCCACATGCCAAGCATGAGTTTCTTTTACGAATTTCATCCATCAGATTGAGTATGTTGATAATCTTGTTGAGTTCTTGATGTTTTGTGCTTGGTTCTTTATAATGAATTTCTTGAAGTGAGAGTTGCGAATAAGTGATTTTTTTGGTAGGTCTTGATTGGGATTTCAACCTAAGTGTGTTTAGTATATGAATCCAAAAGAATATGGAGGAGAATGTATTTATGAGTCTACACTATCATCGATATCCTTCACATCATTAATCATAACTCTTGAATTCATAATTCAAATTCAAGAAAGAGTTAAGAGTAGAGTTCAAGAAAGTCTTTGAGTTCATTTGTGAATCCTTTGAGTTCAACTATCTATTTGAGCTAAGTTTTTAGGAAGTAAGTATGAGAATGAGAAGAGTCATATACATGAGTTCCATATTGTTATGTATACAATCGAGTCGAGTCGTTCATGAAGATAAATTCCGCATGAACTTTGTAAACTGAGCATCTTTGAGAGGAGTAGTATCTTCAAGTTCTAAGTCTTGAGTATCGAGTTCCTAACCCTTTTGATATTATATTCCTAATCATGGGACTATTACATGTTACCCATGAAGTCCTTGAGTTGAGTAGTTCATGCCCATAATTCCGCAGGAATCTTATAAGTCGAGCAGTCTTGAGATGAGAAATATCTTTGAGTCCTTGAGTTGAATTGTTCATGCCCGTAATTCCACATGAATCCTCTGAGTCGAGCATTTTTTAAATGAGTATTACCATTGAATTTCTTGAGTTCTGAGTTGTTGAGTCTCAAGTATTGAGTTCTATGTATTGTTATTGAAAACCTTGAATTGAGTCGTTCACGTCCATAATTCGGCATGATCTTTATTTTGAGAAGTCTTTTACAATTTTTTCCAAACTTGTTTTAAGACTTGAGCACTTGAGTTGAGAAAGAGTAGAGTTGAGTTCATTTTCTTCAAAATGATATATGGGAACTAAGTATTTCCAAGAGTAAATGTTTGTACATTTAAAAGAGGAGGAAACTGAGATTTTAAAAAGAGTTTTGAGCGGTTGTGTACCATCTCTTTTTAGAGAAAGATTTTGAGTAATAATCTCAAACCATAGAAAGAGATATGTTTTTAAACATATGAGCTAGTTATATTTTGGGAGTAGTATTGAGCACCGATATGGGGGAGAGTTCAGACAACTCACAACCCCCATAAACCATGTAGCGAACGTGGGTAGAAAGGGTCATACTTTTTAGATGATTCCTTAATGCTTTTTAGCATAGACTAGTGGATCCACTTAGTTGAGGAGTTCTATACCCCGGCAAGGTATAGGACAGTTCTGGCAGCATGGGTGAGAAGTTGTATCATCACACAACTCATAGTGGTGGTTGTCGGTTAGAGAAACTCCCACAGAGAAATTTTGTATTTTTATATACGAACTGAGTATTATTGTATTTTTTTATACATTGAGTTGCTATCTACAGTTTCACAACTTTCTATATATTGCATCTTTTGTTGTTGCTTTACCCTTGAGTATCTAGAGTTGAACTATGTTTCATAGAGTTGAGTATCTTATTGTTGAGTTGAGCCCTCTTTCTCTAAGTTGAGTATCTTACTATTGAGTTGAGACCTATTTCTCTGAGTTGAGTATCTTACTATTGAGTTGAGCCCTATTTTCTCTGAGTTGTGTTGAACTATGTTTAATTAAGTTGAGTTGAGTTGAGATGAGTGAGTTGAGAGGAGGTAAGTATGTTTCTTTTCCATCAGTTCAAGCTTATGTTTATGCTTTAGAATTCCCCTTACATGCTCGTACATTCCACGTACTAAACGAATTAGCTTGCATCATTTCATGGTGCAGATAAAGGTATTCAGGATCATCAACATGCATTTCGTTGAGGTCATGTGATATTCCAGTCAGCTTTGGTGATCCATCTTATATTCTGGAGGACTTCACCTTTATCTTACAGTTAGTAGTTTTGAGATGTTGTTGGTCTTGTCTCGATATCCTTCTATAATAGTAGAGGCTTCATAGATAGACAGAGTTGAGGAGTTTCGATATTTACTTTTATCTTGAGTATTGTACAGACTTTTGAAAAGGTTGAGTGTTTGAGTTCAATTAAATTTAATTCAGTTTTTAAGCTTTTGTATGCTTGAGTTAGTCTTCTGTTTGTAGCCAGCCAGGATGAGGGTTTGCTTAGGGACCAACAATAGTTTTTGAGTGCCGGCCACGTCCAGGGTGTAGGCTCGGGTCGTAACACTTTAGTCATTTTGAGAAGTCTTTTTTATAACTTTTTAAAAAACATTATTTAAGACTTGATTACTTGAGTATGAGAATGAGGAGAGTTGATTTCATGTTTCAAAATGAATAATAAGGGAACTAAGTATTCCCAAGTGTAAATGCTTTTACATTTAAAAGTAGAAGAAATCTTGATTTCTAAAATGAGCTCACAAGGAGTTTTGACTACTATCTCCTTCAAGAGAATCTTTTGAGTAATAATCTCAAGTTTGAGGATGAGGAATGTTTTTAAACATTAATCATGAGTTATATTATTAGGAGTAGTATTGAGCTCCGATATGGAGATGAGTTCAAACAACTCAAAATCCTCATAAACCATGTATGCCAACATGGATAAAGGGTCATA
This sequence comes from Solanum raphanifolium, assembly GCA_036250405.1. Classification (NCBI taxonomy): domain Eukaryota; kingdom Viridiplantae; phylum Streptophyta; class Magnoliopsida; order Solanales; family Solanaceae; genus Solanum; species Solanum raphanifolium. The sequence goes on along the minus strand of JAJOOE010000391.1, from coordinate 44,393 downwards.
CTTTTTAGATGACTCCTTATTGATTTAAAGCATGACTTAGTGGATTCACTTAGTTGAGGATGTTCTATACTCCGGCAAGGTATAGGACAATTCTGGAAGCGTTGGTGAGACGTTGTATCATCACGTAGCTCATAGTGATGGTTGTCGGTTAGAGAATCTCCCAAATAAGAGTAAAGATTTTATTATTGTATATTTTTATATACATTGAGTTATTATCTACTGTTTTAAAAGCTTTATATAAATTGCATCTTTATTGTTGCTTTCATATTGAGTATTCTTGAGTTGAGTTGAGTTGAGTATCCTTGAGTTGAGCTGAGACGAGGTGAGTGTGTTTCTCTTTTATCACTTCAAGTCTATGTTTATGCTTTTGAGTTCCCCTTACATGCTCGTACACTCAATGTACTGACACCATTTGGCGTGCATCTTTTTATGATGCAGATACAAGTATTCAGGGTCATCAACAGGCACTCCATTTATACCACTTGCAGTCCCAGTCAGCTTTGGTGAGCCTCTTTGCTTTCGGAGGGTTCCATTTTTACTTTTAGTCTTGTTAAGATGTCATGGGTCTTATCCAGATGTCTATCATAGTTATTAGAGGCTTCATAGACAGTAGTGTTTTGAGGAGTCTTTTCCATTTCCATTGTTAATGTTTAATACTTGAGTTGCCTTTTATGGTTTGTTTAATACTTTAAATATTTTAAGTTATTTATCTTGAGACATTTGAGTTAATTTTGCAAATTTAGGTCATATATTGTTGAGTAAGTCTTCCGTTGAGTATTGAGCTAGGCCAAGGGTATGCTTGGGGACCAATAATAGTTCTCGAGTGCCGGCCACGTCCAGGGTGTAGGCTCGGGTCGTGACATATGTGTTCATCGATAAACTGGAGAATGGAAGTAATACTGAAATTGCATCACAAGATGTCATATTTTTGGAATATGATTTTCTCCAAAAGGGTGAAATAGATGAAGTTGAGCCTCTCTGTGAAATGTTGAATTCAGAAGATTGGGTAATATTGTCAGACATACTTGATAATTCAAAGGATCAAGAAATGATTCCTGGTCCAAGTGGGAATGATGAATTCCAAAATCCTATAGAGAAATCTGAACTTCAAATATGTAAGAGTACTAGAAAAGGCGTACCTAAAGGATCATATGAGATTGAAGATTATGTTTTCTTGGTATCTCCTACAGAATTGGATGAACCTAATTCTGTTACTAAGGCCTTATCAAGCCCTAAAAGGGATGATGAAAGAAGAATTAGAGTCCATGAAAACCAACAAAGTCTGGGATCTAGTTGAAAGAATTAGAGTCCATGACAACCAACAAAGTCTGGGATCTAGTTGACCTTCATAAGGTATGTAAAGCTATTGGAAATTAATGGATTCTCAAAGTTAAACGTAAATTGGATGGGTCAATAGAAAGATACAAAGCACGATAGGTGGAAAAAAGTTTTACTCAAAGAGTTGAAATAGACTATGAGGAAACATTTTCACTAGTTGTAAAGTATACTTCCATATGATTACTTTGAGCTATTAATGTTGCACGCTTAGATCTAGAAATACACCAAATGGATGTGAAGATCGCTTTTCTCAATGGAGAATTAAATGACGAAATCTACATGGAACACCCAATAGGTTTTGTTGTTAAAGAACAAGAAAAGAAAGTTTGTAAATTGAAAAGATCAATTTATGTCCTAAAGCAATCTTCAAAGTAATGGTACTTGAGATTTCATAAGGAGGTGATGTCCTTTGATTTCTGAATGATCGATTGACAACTATTGCATCTATGTGAAAAATCCTATAGAAATTTTGTATTTTTACTCTTTACGTAGATGATATTTTATTAGCTAGAAATAATTTGGAGTATGTGAAAAATGTCAAGTCATGACTTTCAAAATCATTTGATATGAAAGATATGGATGAAGCAAACTATATTTTAGGTTTTAAGATCCAAAGAGATCGTTCCAATTTTTTTTTGAGTTTTATCTCAAGAAACTTTTATAAAGAAAATATTGGAACATTTTTGGATGAATAGTTGCAAATACATGGATACTCATGTAGCAAGGGGTGAAACTTTAAGCCTTGAAATGCGTCCAAAGATTGAAAAAGAAAAGGAAAACATGTCTCGAGTACCTTATTCTAATGTTATCGGGAGTTTGATGTATGTTATGATGTATACTCGCCCAAACATTTGTGATGTCGTGAATCTGGTAAGCATGTATCAATCCAATCCTTGAAGAGATCATAAAAAAGAAGTAAAGAGAATATTCTAATACCTGAAGGGAACTGTGGACCATACACTGTGTTATAGTGGATCTGATTTATTCATAAGAGGTTATACAGATGCTTGGGCTAGTGACCGGAATGATATAAAATCAACATCCGGTTATGCTTTCTTACTAAATGGTGGTGCTATTTCATGAAAAAGTAAGAAGCACACTTGCACAACTCTTTCAATCATGGAATCTGAATTTGTGGCTTGTGCGTCTGCAATACAAGAAGTTGTTTGGTTAAAGAGATCCTTTGAACATTTGAGTATTACAAAGAATTCAAACGGTCCCATAATTCTATATTGTGACAGTCAAGTGGCTATCGCATACACGATGTATCCTAAGTATCACAGCAAAATCAAATATATTGACATCAAGTATAACTTGTGAGAGACATAGCGGCAAGTGGAGAAATAACTTTGCAATACATTCCTACACGTGAAATGATAGTTGATCCTTTTATAAAGGCCATCTCTAGAGACTTGTTTTAAAAACATGCTAAGGCTCTAGTTTGCTTAGGATTTGATGATATTTTAGTACTGTAAAATAACTTTATTGTTATAATATTGTCTTCTATATAATACTATTGTATTTATATTCAAAAATAATATGCATGTGATATTCTATAAGAAATAAAGTGTGTCAAACAAGTAGCGAGATTAGCTCTCTCACATGAGAAACTGCCTCTTATGTCGAGGAACGTGAAAAGATGAGTTTCACCACCATATTATGACTTCTTTTATAAACCGGACAAAAGTTTCTCTAAGAAAATGAATTTAAGGATCACTAAAGAGAGGAACTAGGGTTAAACACTTGGAGTTGTTTAGACCAAGGTCGGTAAGATGTTTGATAATCGAAAAAAATGAGATACATACACCAGTATAATGCGAAAATATCATAGCACATGTTTCATACCACGTGTGTCAAGCGATCAATGGGTCAATGAAAGAATGTTCCCTGCTTCTTCATTGTGTGAGACCCCGAAAAGTTAAAATGACTTTTCAATGAAACACCCTTTGACCTTTTGTTGTTTCTTGAAGTTTCAATCGATGTTGCTACTTTAGCATGTTACTAATACCATGAATCATTCAACAATGCAGTGCATATCTAGGAAAGCAGTTGAATAGGAACAAATAGATTCGAGTAGAAAGGAAAGACAATTAATTGGATGATAAACTTATATACACAAGTCGGCTATTGAACTAACCATATTATTTTTTAGTGTAATTGTGTGTATAGAGTTAAACATGAACCCGAGTTAACTTTTTTAAGAGGATGAGGGATCGAATAAATAACTACTAAACTAGTGAATGAAGTCTGGTGTACTATGAGTAATAGTATTCTTATATAAGTAGTGGATTCCTTCCACATGTGATTGGATTCCTATGTAAGGCTGGTAAAACCTTAATGGTAAGCTCTTAATGCTCATAGGCCGCACGAACTATTTGTCGTATGAATTATCTGTTTAGTTGATGTTCTGTTGGCTTGGGTCTTGTCCACCATGTGCGAAGTAGGAGATGTAAGTTTTTGGGTCGCAGGTCGCCCATATGGACCAACCCTATTTGATTTGACCCGACCCAACCCAATATTTTTTTCTAAAAGAAACGATAAACTACAAATTTAGAAAAGGGAGAACAGTTACAAAGTAACTGTTCCAACGTAAAGAAACTCTGTTTTTAAGTTGTTTTATCTAAAGCTTCTCTGGAAAGGAAGAAAAGAAGAAAAAAAGTGGACAGAAACTAGAAGGACCGAAAAATAAGAAAAACTTTATTTCTTTAGAAGAAAATCAACAAACAAAAGTTGACATTTAGTTTGTGAAACGTAGCCTTTGTTTCCTAGTGATCCGAAGAGTAATTATGGAGCAATTCATTTTGGTAGTAAAATCAAGGACATCCACTACAAATATAAGGTACACAAGTTGTCAATTTTGCTCTATATATCTAATATATATATAGTTAAATTTTCTATTTCAGAATATATTCAGTGATATACCCATCCACATCTGTCTTTCCCAGAAATAACTAGTAAGAAGCATGCCCATAAAAAGATAACATTAAAATCAACAGAAAAATACATGCTATGTACTCGGCTATATATTACAAGTATATATCTCCAATTCATACTAATTGTATTGCATCAAAGATTTACTATGAATAAAAAAAATAACCAAGCAGTCAATCATTATAGAAAGATCATGTCACATTAAAATAAATAAAGTTGTAGATGTAATAAGTTTCTTCTTAGAGTGGTCTACTGTAATTTGACATTTGCATATTAAATATTGTTACCATAAAAACTTACAAAATAGATATGGAAAGAACTTTACAAACACTACTTGTCAAATGTAAGTTTTATTTTCCGTTGTTCTACTTGAAAAAATCTGGTAGTTTAATTGACACATAATGATATGATAACATGATAAAGAGTAGAAAATAGGAATAGTAGAATACATATACGAAATAATAGTAGTGACATAATTCCATGACAACTAGGATACTGGGTCAAAAACATCCTTGTGGACATTTAATTATAGAGAGAGAAGTGAGGAATGTAAAAAGGTTTTCTAGAAAAGTTAACGGATGAATGTTTTGTGGAAAACTACATAAAGTTATTTTCTTTAATAGACCTACTTAAGCTATGTAGAAAGTTACATGAAGTTGAGGTTGTGACCTATAAATATCCAAAGAGGCTTTCAAAGAAAACTTAAACATCGGATAATATATATTCTCTATCATAGCTCGCAGGGTACATTCTCTTAATGTAAGTAGTCGACAAAAAAATCGTAGTGTGGTATCTAAATGCGAATTCATCTCTTCATAATGTGCGGATATGCCTTTTTTGAGAGAAAAATCCTATAGAAAAAGTTTGAGTAATAGTAACTTTTGCATTATACGTAGAGTAAATGATTATAGCAAAGCAGAAATATGTACCAAACAAAGTTAATTTTTGCATGTTATGAAATACTCCCTCCCTTCCAAAATAAGAATGATCATAACAGGAGAACATCTTCCTAATTATATCTTCAAAGATCCATCAAGACAATTTTGAGTAAATAATGCAACATCTTTGCAAAAATATGCACACTGGAGAAAATATACAAAAGAAACATTATGTTTGAGTCATGAAGTGATCTAGACCACGTCTTCCTCAGGATGAGCAATTATGAAATAGAGCAGTAGAGATTAGAACGACAAAATGATTGTACAATTTCTATATGCAATGTAGTCAAAAATTATTTGGAAACTGCAAAAACCAGCAAAATGGAATTCAAAAAGAAAAAACTTCACTGGCTACCGCACCATAAACTGTACCTTAAAAATCATTCAAGCAATTAAGTAAACGAAATAATATTATATATATGTATATATATATCACGTTGGTCTGCCTATGCTGTTGCCTATAAATCAATTTCTCATTTGTACGGACAACCCATAATAGTGTATGAAGAGGATAAAGTAGAAATAGATGAGTTGGAGAATGCAATATAGAATATTTCGCAATATGTATGTATAATGCAAAATTTACCTGGACAACAGCTAATCTCTATGGGGAATGATAGAAATGTAGATACAATAATGGCCTTAACTCCAGTGCAGTCAACCAACTTTGACACTATGAATAAACAAAATGGTGGTACGAGTCCGTACAGAGGGAGACGTAATGAAAGATGAGGAATAGGTTACATCCCCTCCGAACTCTAGTAGCCCCGCCATTTGTGTACCACTAGTCGCAAGACAGGTTATGAATCAAACGAGTTCTCCAAATAATACTAATATGAATAGAAATCTTCTTAATGAACTTGCAACTAACAAAATTGGAAAGTTTAACTCTCTTACTCATATTAGCACTAATAAGAAATTACAAGTTTTCAGATGTGGTTATTTTCCTCCACATATTCTATAAGATGTGAATTCTCTTGAAGAATGTGAAGGGGATGAATCGTTGAATAATTATTTTTCTAATACCACCAGGGACGACGATATCTCTTCTTAACTACAAAGAAGTGAAAATTGCAAAAGTAAATACAAAACTAATAGTGGACATCATATGGGATGATAAAGTGTGTCCCTAGATAACTACCAATGAGAGTGGGCAAAACAGAAGTAAACAAGGTTTAACACATCTAAGAAGAATTAATGTATTTTCAAGAACCTATGAACATATTGAAGAAATGAGACAAGGAGAAGAACCAAATTTATACAAGACTACAGGTTATAGGTTTGTCATAATTACAAAAAAGATGGGACTCCCCTCTACTTTCTTTGTTGTTTAATTTTATCATTCTATTAGTACCGTCATTTGCAACATCATTAGAGTATGTCTTATCAATAGTGTGATTATCATAGAATACTTGATTTCTCCCGACTCTTACTTCTTCAATGATTGCTTGTAGTAGTAGAAGTGTTTAACCTCATTAAGTTTTGTAAGGTAAGGACAAAATTTCTTACGTGTATTATTGGGTCATGGGAAGAATTGCATTCTCACACCACAATTACCTTAAGTCCGATTGCTGGTGAATTCAGTCCAAGTTCTATGGTTCAGATTCACTTCAAGTTAGGGAAAGGAGTAGAGTGTGGGTGAGTTATTTTTTAAAAGTGTTGGATTTTTTGTGGGTTTGATTTGATATTGTGGATCTCTAAGAAGAGTCCATGTGACAAAAATGGTTTTACAAAATCATCGTTTAAGAACAATGTCATAAATGAGCATGTTTTATAATAATGATGGTATAAATGAGCCAAACTTTTCATAGATGACATAGATGAGCCATTTCAAATAGTTCTATGGATTATTTGAATATTTTTCCTATTATTAAAAAAATGTCCACTAAGAATAAAAATGAAGTGTATGTGTTATGCGTCAAATTTAATTAATCATAAGTATAATTTTATTTATTATAACTCATTATTTATTATTTATTATAAATTTATAAAATAAAATTACTTGTTATTACATTTAAATAACTTGCTTGTGTGAGAGATTCACTAAATCAAGTTGTAGTAGGAAAGTGAAGAGAAGATTTAAAATATGATTAATCACAGTAATCTAGCTTTAATTATATGAAATAAAACTTTATTAGAAAAATAATTACAGTATCATATGCCTTTCAAATTTAATACCAAAATATCTCTATAAATTCCTACCCAATTTTTCTTAATATTGTAAAATTCATCAAACACATTTTTCTATTATTATTATCATCATGAAGAAGACATTCAAGTACAAACTCATCACATCAAAACTAGAAGAAGAAGCTTCCAAAGAAAGTAACACTCTGTGGCAAGTGACTCGTCGTGTAGTAGAAATACGGGATGTCTACTCTGTCCCTATAGTAGACCCGAAGAATCCATGGCAGATCAAGCAGTCCATAACACATTGTGAACAAGCCTCCAAGCTACTAGTGTTGTCATTTGAAGACACTTTTGAATATGTTTTTCGTTACGGATGTTGGTGATGGTCAAATTAGTGACAAAAGAGCAGGGGAACAGGCAACATGTTGAGTTGTGGAAAATGAAGAACAATAGGAGGAGAAGTTAATGGGTAAAGGGGAATGGGTTATATGTTAGATGGGTTGGGGCATGTATTTAAAATGGGGGATGAATCGTTTTTAAATATTTGGGTTAATTTTAGTAGATTTGGGTATTTCTGTCAATATAGGGGCACAAATAGTGAAATTAGTAACAACATGGGTAATAATAACTTTGGTTTAACAGTAAGGGCATAGTCAACTAATAAATCAAAGTTGAGGGGTATCTTTTATCCTTTTCCCTTATTTATATTTATAAATAGTTCACAATCTATATAAAATTTTCAACATGATTCAAATTATCATGGCCCAAACTATTTTTTTCATATGAATTCAATGATTTAGATAGTTGATCAAAAGGTAAGAGAAACTCCCCACTAAATTTCTGAATTTTTGATAAAAAGAAAGGAGCTAGAAAGAATTAGTTGGAAGAAGAATATTATTACTCCTTCTGTCTCAATTACATCGTTTGTAATTTGTCATTTAATTACTACCCCCCTCCATCCCAATTCTTTTTAGGATAGACTAGAAAGAAAATTATGTCACATAAATTAAGATGGAGATATTAAAGTAATTTTTTATGCTTTAAAAAATAAAATAAAAATTACAACAAAAAAATGTCAGCAAAAATAAAATTTAGAACTTCTACAACTTTATATCCTATGGATGTGATCTTTACACATTTTACTATATTATATTAAAGATCACATTTATCTTATTATATATAGTAATTTTTAAATTAAGATGCTATGTTGCCCATAGCCTAAAGGTTTTGCACTGACCTCTAATTAGGCGATTTGCGATTTGCAGGTTCTAATCTTGGCTTGACATTTTCTTTTTTGGTAAAGAAATGAAAAATGCATCATAAAGTGCACCTACAAAATGTGACAAAAACAAGAATCGAGTTTTTGCAAATGAAACGGGAAATGCATCATAAAATGTACCTACAAAATGTGTCAAAATAGGAATAGAACTCGCGTCAATCCTTCACCACTAGCATCATGCACCTACTTGTTTCTAGGGGTGTCAAGTTTATTATTTATACTACTTGTTATCTATGTATATGCTGGTATATATAAAATTACAATCGAGACCACCAGGTGTTGTGGCACCCCGATCATTATACATAGATTTGTCCCTGCTCACAAGGTGTACACAACAAAGGTTCAACAAAAAGGTTCACTCTCAAGAAAAATGCCTACGATCATTTTCCACATTCACGATTATCAAATAACTGGACCAACAAAGTAAGTTTTAGATTTTTATAATTCACGAAATTCAAGTAGACCTCACCACACAGGGACGGACCTACGTGGCTCTACGTGGGTGCCAGGGGATTCATTTGAACCCTCTCGATAAAAATTTACACTGTATATATAAGGTAAATTTTCTTTAATTATGTAAATATATTAATTTTGAATCCCTCATGAATAAGAAGTAAATTGTAGTGTTGTCACGACTCGAGCCTACACCCTGAACGTGGTCAGTACTCGAGAACCATTGATGTCCCTCAAGCGAACCCTCATCCTGGCTGACTACAAGCAGAAGACTAACTCAAGCATACCTAAGCATCAAATTGAAAGAAATGTTGGAAAACAATTTACTGAATCTCAAAACAAAATTGAATATACTGAGTATAAAACATAAGTTTTAAATAAAGCATCTCAAACTGAAAGTCTCCTCAAAATTGTCTATATATGAAGCATCTACTGTATAAAGATGATTGTCGGGAAAAGATCCACGAATCCTCAAAAGAACTACTACTAACAATTCATAAAACTGGACTACTCTGAAAGCAAAGAGGTCTCACTCATGAGCAGACGAGCGGATGAAGTGATCTCAACAGACTTTTGTTGAGTATTCTAAGAACTAGTATCTGCATCACTAAAAGATGCAGATCGACATTAGTACATTGAATGTATGAGTATGTAATATAGTTGAATAACAAATAACTGAAAGAAAGGACTGCAATAGATAAAACATAAACTCAACTGAATATAAAGGATTAAAGAAATGAAATTGTTTAAAACTTTACAAAAATACTTACTCACCTCTGAAACTCCACATAATAAATGATATAATAAAATACACTTTTAACTCTATTTGGGAGATTCTCTAACTAACAACCATCACTATGAGCTACGTGATGACACAATGTCTCGCCCACGCTGCCACAACTGTCCTATACCTTGTCGGGGTATAGAACACCTCAACTAAGTGGATCCACTAAGCTATGATTAAAATCAATAAGGAATCATCTAAAAAGTATGACCCTTTACCCATGTTGGCATACATGGTTTATGAGAACTTTGAATTGTCTAAACTCGTCCCCATATTGGTGCTCAATACTACTCCCAATAATATATACTCATGCTCATATGTTTAAAAACATAACTTTTCCTCTGGTTTGAGATAATTTCTCAAACTATCCTCTTAGCAGAGGTACTGCTTTTGAAATATCTTTTGAACTCATAACTCATTTAGAAATCTTAGTTTCTCTTTTATCAATGTAAAATTGATACATCTGGGAATAAATAGTCCCCTTATATTCTTAACTCAATTCATACTTGAAAACACTTTCTCGAAAACATATCAAAATCATATTTTAATATGATCATTGATGACTCGGGAAGTCAAACTGCATAAACATTGATGGTATATCTAGATACCATACTTCTCATCCATAGATGGCAGCCTCTATTGTCATGCTAATCATGTTTTAGAAACTCTTTTCTCAAAACTCATTTTTAGTTTCTCAAAACTTAATTTAAAACTCAATTTTGGCTTTAAAAAGCTTCTCAAGATTTATAACTCAACACAAAGGGTTCATGCGGAATTATGTACATGAACGACTCAACTCATGGGTCTTAATAATAATATGGAAACTAAGTACTCAGAACTCAAGAACTCAAAGACACTATTCATCTCAAGAATACTCAATTCATAGGATTCATTTTGAAATATAGACATGAACGAATCAACTCAAGAATCTTAATGCATAACATATAACAATTCAATAATTAGGAATAGAATTTCAAAAAGAAACAGGAACTCGAGAACTCAAAATCAACATGATTATCTCAAGAATACTCAAATCTTGGGATAGAATCCTAGATTACTTTTTACTGATTAGAAAGTAGATATATGGCATGAAGACAAACTAGTACAATAATATGATAGTCTTACATACCGGAAGAATAAGGTTCTTGAAGAATCTTGAAGAATCTTTATGAAGAACTTGATTAGAAGCCTTGAAACCCTAGCTTGAAGGAGAAAAATCAAGAAAACCTTTCTTGATATTTCTTGAATTAGTTTATTGAAATCTCTATGGCCAAGAATTATGATTTTCATTAGTGATTCATAATTGTATGGAGGAATTTGAGTTGGAAATAATGGAATTCTTGGAGAAAGACTTACCTTGAAGAAAAATCTTGAAAAGATTGAAAGAATCTTGAAAAAGATTGAAAAAATCTTGAATGGAGTCTTCTACTTTGATTTTTCCTTAGGGTTTTGCGCTAGGGTTTGAGAGAGAAGAGAATGATGGATTAAAAGATGAAAATCTGATTGTTTTGAGCCTTTAATTTTTCAAGAAATTCGTTTAGGGGTTTCTTAGAGGTAAAAAAACAAAAACGACCCTTTTTAATGTTTTCCTGTCGGCTAATTAATCACTGCACTATAACATGTTACTAAAATGGTCATAACTTTTTACTCAAAAATCGTATTGTTGCAAAATTGGTGGCGTTGGAAAGTAGATTCAAATACCTTTAATTTGATAGGTTATGGGCCACATAACTCTTTATATTATAAGAGATATGGTCGTTTAAAGTTGACCCAAGTAGAATCTTACATCAAAACTTAATCGATAAGGAAACTTTCAACTCTACTTTGTGCTAGGAGTTTCTAGTGACCTTAATTGATATCCAAAATCATTACCACACTAAAGAATTTACCTTTACACATATGGGCAATTAAGAATCACCCAATACGACCCTACAAGTAAATGAAGAATGGTTCGAGCCTTAACTTAGAAATTTTCAAGGTGTTACAAGTGTAGTGGCAGATCTCCTATTAAATCGACCTCCGCGCTCAGGATTCGAATCACCTTGTGAACATTATTATATTTTTAGTTTATCATCATTTAATTTCAAGAACAATATTTCACGTTGATGAAATAGTAGATTTAAACCCAAAATATTCACAGGTCTCATTTCCAAAGGATAAATCACTTTTCATCTTTCTAAATCCTTAAATCACTTCATTAGTTCTTCCTCAAGACTCAAGAGTCAAATATTAAAATCATCTCCCCTAATTTTTGTTACTGTTGATTTGTTTCATACTTGATACTTTATACTTCACTCCCGCATTCAATACGAAATGGAAAAATCAAAACACATTCTTATTGTTTAAAAAGTAAAATTATTTTCTCTTCTTCTTCTTTTCTTCCAATTTTCAAGAAATTAAAACTAAAAATTTTGCAGCAAATTTTTAAAAAAATGAATGGGTCTTTATTTTTAAAGGTTATAGTAGCTCTGATTATCTGAAGTAGAGACTCAAAGCTAGAATCTAAAGATTTAATTGTTTTTGTCTTTCTCCAAAGTAAGATCTTCTCTCCCTTTTCTTTAAAATTAAAGTTTGCCCTTCTTGATTGAATATTGGCTATTATTATTTTTAAATTGTGAAATTTTTTAGATTGTTTTTTTTACGTTTTTTTATAGTTGTAACTAGATTTATGTACCATTTGAACTTTGGTGGTAATACCTATTGTAATTTGTAAAGAATCGTCATTAATACATTTATCGATTCAACTATTTTATACAGATTTGGAGTCAATAAAAAAGTAATTTTTCAAAGTATCAAATTCAAGTTCTATCGTTCAGAATAAACTTAATGGCACTACTAAAAAAATAGTGAATATCTACCTACAAATACCGACTTCCGGAGATTGGCATTCCCTAAAATAACAAACAAATACCGACTTCCCAGCTTAGGTCAGCAAAAGATTGGTTGCTATTCAATACCGAAATCAGGAGGTCGGTATCTACTGACCTCGAGAGGTCAGTTTTAATCTTAAGTCGGAAAATTCATTATTTTATTTTCCGACTTTCGGAGGTCGGTATTTATTAATTTTTAATTTTTAATATTTCCGACTTTGGGAGGTCGGTATTTGTTAATTTTTAATTTTTAATATTTCTTACTTCTGGATGTCGGTATATTTTAATTTTAATTTATCTTAATTTTTAAATTCCGACGATCGGAGGTCGGTATTATTTACTTTTTATTTTGTTTTTTCTAATATTCCGACCTCTGGAGGTCGGTATTTTTTATTTTATTTATTTTTGAGATTCTGACCTCCAGAGGTCGGTATTGTTATTTTTTATTTTTGAGATTTTGACCTCCATAGGTCAGTATTGTTATATTTTATTTTTGAGATTCTAACCTCCAAAGGTCGGTATTGTTATTTTTTATTTTTGAGATTCTGACCTCCAGAGTTCGGTATTTTTATTTTTTATTTTTGAGATTCTGACCTCCGGAGGTTGGTATTTTTATTTTTTATTTTTGAGATTCTCACCTCCGGAGGTCGGTTTTCTACTACAAAACTGGCAGGAAATTGTTGCAATTTCAATTGCCCACCTGCATATTTATACCTAAACAACCCAAAGAGTTGCCAACACAATATTTTTCAACATATACATTAAACTACTTCAAAATAAACTTCATCCAACTTCAAAATAAACTTCATACAACTTCAAAATAAACTAAAATACGATCAAACAATTCCAAAAATATAGAAGTCTAAAATGTCAAATAGATATAAGTACTTCTCATCACCCTCACTCTCCTTATCAGACTTATCATTCTCATCACCCTCCTGATCAAATCCCTAACTGCTGGACGGACATGGAGGAATAATTTTTCCTGATTCAGGTGATATGGAAGAAAATGATAATAATTTAAATTCTTTAAAGGCTGAATCAGGTGAAAGAATTGAAAATTTTGAAATTTCATCTAAATCATTGTAACGCTATTAGAAGAGCTAATTTTAAGAAATAATCTTGTCAACCTTTATTAAGAGAGTTTCCACAAACAGAGATAGATTTCTTGAGATATGCGTTGTTTTAATAGTAAATGATTTGATGAATTTCCTTATCAGTTAAGAGTATAGTGTATGTCAGTAAAGATGCAGTTTATATTTTGTATTGTTATTTATTTAAGAAAAACAATCTTTAAGATGAAGGTGAAGCATTTTCGAGTATGGAGTTTAGAAGTTGGTAAAAATAAAGCTAGTTTGCAAACACATGTTGGTGGGCTTACTATCATTCATAATCAGTCAAAAAGAAACCATGAAGATCTAATGCGGTAACAATAATTTATTCACTCATTTGAGAAATAATCAGATCAAGATAATCATGGGCATCGAATTCTCTTAGCAATTTCGACTGATGTAGTAAAACTTCTTCTGAAACAAGACTTGACATTTCAAGGTCATGATGAATCAAATCATCACTTAACAGAGGTAAATTTTTCAGAATTCTTTCATTTTATGCTCAAAAGTGTTATGAAATTCATAGGTTTGTATTAAAAAATGCTCCTCAAAATGATTAAATGATTTGTCCAAAGATTAAAAAAGAAATTGTGATTACTTGCAAGATTGAAACAATTAAATATATCATAAAGGAACTAAATGATGATTCTTTTTCCTTATTGGTTGATGAATATTTTGATGTTTCATGCAAGGAGCAAATTGAGGTTGTTTTTACAATATGTTGATATAATAGGATTTGTGATGAAGAGACTTATTGGTATGTACGCGTCCACCAGTGATCACAGGACTAGGTCCCCGATAGAATGAAAGTGTGGAAAATAAATAGCACAATGTAAAAATAGGCACACGAGTTTTACGTGGAAACCTCCTTGCTCAAGGGAGTAAAACCACGACCTGTCACACAGGATTTTCAAACTGTTTTCACTAATCTTCTCAAGCAAAAGTGAAACACGGATTACAACCACAACAGTGAGATTAACACCCTAATCCCACACTAAGTAATACCCATATTACTTAAATGAGCCAAACCAATGCATCCATTTCTCACTATACTAACCCTCACTGATTAATAAAGACCTTAACTGTAAGACACAATGTTAACTCTAAAAATGTTCTTACACAGACTTAAACAAAGATTTGAAACGTTTCTAACTAGAGTGAAACGAATCGTACAAGTTTAGCTCAATACAAACATTCAAGAATAGCAACAGGTACGGAAAGCACTTCTTCAGTTGATCATGTCCTTGCTGTATGTGTTCTTGTGCTTGAGTTCTTCCTTGAAGATGGCCTTCTCTTTTTTAGCTTGTGAGTGTTGTTTGCCAAATAATCTTAAGTTTGTGTTTTTGAGAAGAGACCATATGAAATGAACACAAACTCCTTGATACGACCTCATTGGCTAAGAGTTTGCTTCCCTAAAAGGACGTGCACCTACCACATCAGAGGTGGCAAATTTTCTGACAACTGTCTTATCGTCCTTTTCACATTCACAGTCTTGCAGGGACCAAGTCCCTTGCAATGTTCTTTGTGAGTTCATGAGAAGACTTTCTAACTCTCTTTCTCTTTTGAATGAATAAATCTTCTTGTTATTTGTCATTTGATTATACCGACCAAAAAGAGTTACTGTCCACTGAACAGTCAACCTCATCTGTTTCTATTGGTGAAGAACGCTGATGACTTCACCAACCCACTAACAGGACAACTTTACAGTTGTACACCATTATACATCTGATGGAGATAACTCTGCTAAGGACCAGGTCCCTGCATTTTTGAGCCACTGAAACAGACAATCTCGTCTGCTCTTTCTATTGGTGAAGTACACTGCACTTTCCACCTACCATATGTCATGGTAGCTTTACAGTTGTACCCTATTTTGAATCTGGACGACAGTACTCTGTAGGGACCGGGTCCCTGCATTTGTGAGGATCATCAAAACACCTAGAATATAATATTTTTCCCCTTTTTGATGATGACACACAAATATTCCTCACACTGAGTTTATTCATTCATTTCACTATCGTCAGTCCCAA
This sequence comes from Solanum raphanifolium, assembly GCA_036250405.1. Lineage (NCBI taxonomy): Eukaryota > Viridiplantae > Streptophyta > Magnoliopsida > Solanales > Solanaceae > Solanum > Solanum raphanifolium. The sequence goes on along the minus strand of JAJOOE010000391.1, from coordinate 28,531 downwards.
TAACAAGGATCTGGTTCCTTATTAGATCTCTAAGTTTGTTAAATCATCAAAACTTACTTCAAAATAATATTTTCCCTCTTTTTGATGATAACAAACTTATTTACCTTATTCCCCCTTTCATCAGTTCCCCCTATCAACATGACTCTTCAGGTAATTGGATTGGTCCCCTTATTTTCATCATCCTCAAAGTATGTCAAATCATCAAAACATTAAAATAGCATTTTCTCCCTTTTTGATGATGACAAACTTGTTCAACTTCTTCCCCCTATCGGCATGACCATGTCCTCTTCAAGTAGCTAGCATTTATTCCCCCTATCGGCATGGCCATGTCTTCTTCAAGTAGCTAGCATTTATTCCCCCTATTAGCATGACCATGTCTTCTTCAAGTAGCTAACATCATTGATCTCATACCTTAACAATTTTCCCCCTTTTGACATCATAAAAAAGGATTAAAGCAGTAAACCAAGTTGACAGAAATGTAGTTCAAGCAAATTCATGGCCACTTGGGAAACATTTAGCATGAGTAAAAATACATAAAGTAATGAGACAAGTCAGTAGAAACAAGGCATTTTTCAATCATAAATAAAAGATCAGCAACCCAGTGATTTTCGATAGAAAACGATGAGGACTAACACAGGAGATTACGAACAGAGGGGATGGCTTGGGAGCAAGGGATTGAAAGAATAGAATTAGTAGATCATATCCCTTAGCATGGTTTTTCAGAATCCTCTCGTAAAGTTCAACATGCTTTGCTGCCCAGTCTTCATGTTGAACCTTCAGGGCTGCCATTTTTTTTCTTTTTTTGTGTTTTTTTCAACCTGGTCCCTCTGATAGTGCTGTTTCAGAAGCTAAGCCCTTAGGCAAACCATTTCAGTATCCCTGTTAGCAAGAGAAACTATCATAGCTTCCAACACTAGCTTGTGTTTCTCATAGAAGAAAGATTGGTAAAATCAAACTAACTCAAGGCCTCTGAGATGAATAGATCAATAATTGAGGAATTAAAAAAAAATATTTTTGTTGTTGTTTTTTTTTTTTAAGAACAAATCAAACACCTTCCTATTCAGAATACATTGAGTCCTCAGAATGTCAACATCTTCCTTTTTGAAAGTCATGTTTTCCACCTTCTTCTTTTTGCTTATTGGACTTGGTCCCTCTTCATATTTAAAAAATCTTCATCAGAAAATTCTCCATTAAGAACAAAGGGTTTAAAAATTTGAAGAGTTTTTGAGAGAGGAGAAAGGAGGGTTTCGAAAAACTCTGATTTTTGGAAGGGGATTTGAGTTTTCTTGGGAGAGGGAAAGAAATATGGAGTATAAAGGAGGTGAAATGGTTGTATCATATGAAAAGAAGTGTCATTTTGGTATTCAAAAGATGGGACCACGGTCAGATACCTGAATGACAGATATGTGGCAATTGCAATGGTTCTCATGCATAATTCAAAATGCAATGTTAAGAGTGCTAACCTTCGAGAACGGACCGGGTCCTTCTCTGTAGTTTGAATGTGATTGCCTAGATCTGTCCTGACCTCTCCTTTCCTTCAACCCATTTTCCATGTGTGTATACCTACAAAAGGTATGAGACTGAACTTGCTAAAACATACATAACTGGGAAAAAAAAAGGATACCTGCTCCCTTTGCATAGCCATGAGAGGGCTGATTGCTTCCGGCAAGATCCATTCAATCAAGTTTCAGCATTCCCAACTTCAGTCATTCAATCAGGTTTCAACATTCCCAACTTTAGTTTGATTATCTCAGCCAGGTCTTCTAAGAACTTCAAGCTGCTGCTTGATCTACAAGAGTTGAGCACATCAAGTTGCACTTGCTACATTCTCTACCTCAGTTGTTGAAATAGCACTGAATCTTGCCTTTTAGTTCCCCATGAGTAAGAGATCAGCCTTGAACATAAGCCATTCATGAGGTCCTGTCTTCTTCACATGTCTTAGGATTCTCAGAGCAGCCTTCAAATGAGATTCCGTTGGACAATCTTGGAATCTTGCATAAATCCTAACACTTTGCATCATTTACATCAGGACCAGATCTATCAGCATCCAACATCGAGTTGGTCCCCATGGGAGTATCAATTGTCTTGACATATGTAATATGAAACTTCATTAGTAGCCTCTCTAAGTTGGAACCATGTCCCTGTTTTTGACAAGTTGGTTCTCTCTTAGAGCTTTGGTGAAGATGTCAACCACTTGATCTTCCATTTTGCAAAGCTTTTAAAGTCTGCTTGATCTACACCTCCAAGAAGAAATTGAATTCCATCATGCTCATTTAGAACTCACTACCCATTAGTGCGGCAAACCCTCTCTTTAATCCATTGTTGAAGAGGAACTTGGACAACCTGTCAGCTTCAGAATTCACATAATCAGTTTGAATTGCATCATTTTTGTTCAGCACTGTTTGCCGGACCGGGTCCCCAATCAGGTTCATCATCTGCATTAACTTCCTTGGGATTGTTGGATTCATAAAGAGGATAAACTTCGACAACTTCACTGTTTAGCCCATCTCTCTGAATCAGAAGCAGCTCTTCCATCTCAAAAACTTCTTTATTTTGCAGCTTCTCAATTCTTCCAGACTCATCAATAATTACATGAACACTTTCTTCAATGCATAATTCTGGTTGGTTTTTATGCACCTGTTAAGCCTTGTTGGAGAAAGAGTATCCCACAACTATTCTTTCATCACCATTGAGATCAAACTTCTCAATATCATCATTTTGGTCACAAAATATGTAGTATACACCACTTCAGCCCGAAAGTTCTTTGAAAGATTTAAATTTAGCCTGCTTACTCCACCTGAAGGATGGTCTAATCTGCCTCTCTTTAACACACACATTACAAACTTTGTCATTTGCAAATTTGATTTTGGGCAGACCACACACCAGGTCCCTTGACACAAGCTTGTGCAGTAGAGAAAGACTCACATGAGCAAGCCTCTCGTGTCATACCTCAGCATTCTCACTTTGACCACTAAGGCAAGTGAGACTGTCACTACGAGCAGTATTCGGATCAATAATATACATGCTTTTGTATCTCTTTTCTACCAAGATAATCACCCGAGAGAGCAAGTTTGTGACAACACATTTATCTGATAAGAACTTAACTTCATTTTATTCATCACAAATCTGTGAAACAATTGAAAGGTTGTACTTCAATCATTGACATAGTACACAACCTCAATGGTGTGTTCCATAGAATTCTCAAACATGTCTACACCCAGATATACCCTTTATTTCCATCGCCAAATGAGACACCTCCACCTTGAAGTGCTTTGAGAGAGAGATGAAGTTTTTAGTTTCCCAGTCACGTGCTCTGAGCATCCGCTATTCATGAACCAACACTGACTATTGTTGCTTCCTCTCGCTTGAATACCGTATCACTAATTAGCCTTGGGAACTCATTTGAGACGGAGTTCCCAGTGAGCAGATAAAAGAGTGATAAGAGAATTCATTATCCAGTGAGGCAGACTGATTTTCTTCAACTTAGGAACATAAGCAAGACCAGGTCCCTTCTTCAGTCTATTCCTCTGTTCGGAATAGTTTGACGAACTTCCTTCATATTTTTTCAAAACAAGACAATCTTTCTTAAGATGCCCATCTCGACCATAATGCACACATAGCAAATCATCAGCATCAGAAACCGTTTGGCCATGAGGATTGTATGGGGATCTATCTTCTCACAGCCCAACCCTCTTCTACTGTTGTTGCTTTGACCAATTATATTTGTAAGAATGTTAGAAGAATTGGTCCATTTGAGGGACTTTTCCAGTTCCTCTTTTACACGGACCAGGTCCCTCTCCAACATAAGATTTTTTTAAAAGACAATTCCATCTTCATTTCAGCAGTGTGAAGCTTATTCTCAAGCTCTAGCTGCAAGTTGCTGGCCTAGTTCTTTCCTTTAAAAATTGTATTAGTTACCCCTTTTATCTTCAATTCTAGATTTTCAGCTTTTAGAACAACCAGTTGATTTTCAATATAAGATATTTGGGCAACTAAAACAATTTTTCCATCTTGAGAGATGTCTAGGCTATTGTTCACGAGATCATTCTCAGTTGTTAGCTCACTTATCAAATCAAGTAGAACAACAACTAGCTTTCTCAATTTACTGGTAGAAAAAGTATTCAAGTTTTGCTTGAAATATGATAGGGTTACCTTTTCATCAGCATCTTTCTCATTTGACTTTGCCATTAAAGCATCATTAGAGTTCTCAGAATGATCTGAATCACTTGAGGTCCCATGCAGCCAAATCCTTCTTCACTACCTGAAAAAATGCTTCTCTTCTGCTTGGCTTGTCACGGACTTGGTCCCCATCTGTGTCTTTACTTTCTCAAGACTTGACATATTTCCCGTGGTCAGCTTTGTGCATAGAGTAGTGTGTAATGGAGTTACCTGGTTGATCACACTTGTAACACACGTCACTAGAGCTTGTAGCACTGTTGTGATTTTCTTTCTTCATGAAACCTCTACGTTCTGTCAAGATTTTTTGAAATATTTGAGTAAAATAGCCCATGTTCTCATTTATTTCAGGGGTTTCACTTTGTGTCACTTTGGAAGCAAGTTATTCATCAGCAACAATCAGATTTATCCTCTTGTCTTCACCCTTCAGAATGAGACCCTCCCTTTTTCTGTGCATCTCATAAACTTAAAGATGCTCAAATAGTGCATACAACGTCACTACTCCAAGTTCCCTTGTCTCATTGCCAGTCACAAGTCATTTGTCCAAGATCTAGGAAGAATTTCTAGTACCTTAGAGACTTGCTTACACATAGGAACTAGTTCTTCAAAGAACATAAGCTCATCTGTAATGGTGCAGAATCTGGTACGCATTTCGTGAATGGATTCACCTTCTTTAATGGTGAAACTTTCAAACTGAGTAGTAAAGAGATCTAGCTTAGATTTCCTTGTTTCCTTAGTTCCCTCATACGTTGTTCTCAATAGATCCCAGATTTCTTTGGCTGATTCACAAGATGAGATCAGATCGTATTCATTTACTCCAGTGCCACACATCAGTAGCTTCCTGGCTTTGTGATTTTTCTGGACTAATCTTCTGTCAGAGTCAATGTATTGTTATCGTGTTTTGGGAATGACTTTTGTGACCTTTCCATCTTTAACCTCCATAGTTGGCACAGAATGACCTTCACATATGACACTCCATACCTCAATGTCCTCTGCCATGAGATAGTCACTCATTCGAATCTTCCAGTGTCTGTAGAACTGACCATAAAAAAGAGGTGGCCTTGTAGATGACTGACTTCTTTGCTGGTTCAGTGGTGTCGTCATTCCTTGTAGGAATCTCTCTCTTGGTGTTAACGAGATAGAGAGCCCTTGCTCTGATACCAATTGTTGGAATGTACGCGTCCAACAGTGGTCATGTCCCCGACATAATGAAAGTGCAGAAAATAAATAGCACAACGTAAAAATAGGCACACGAGTTTTACATGGAAACCTCCTTGCTCAAGGGAGTAAAATCACAACCTGTCACACAGGATTTTCAAACTGTTTTCACTAATCTTCTCAAGCAAAAGTAAAAAATAGATTACAACCACAACAGTGAGATTAGCACCCTAATCCCACACTAAGTAATACCCATATTACTTAAACGAGCCAAATCAATGCATCCATTGCCCACTATACTAACACTCACTGATTAATAGAAACTTTAATCGTAAACCACAAGGTTAACTCTAACAATGTTCTTGCAAAGACTTAAATAAAGATTTGAAACGTTTCTAACTAGAGTGAAACAAATCCTACAAGTGTAGCTCAATACAAACATTCAAGAATAGTAGCGGGTACGGAAAACACTTCATCAGTTGATCAGGTCCTTGCTGTATGTGTTCTTGTGCTTAAGTTATTCCTTGAAGATGGCCTTCTCTTTTTAAGCTTGTGAGTTTTGAGTTTTGTTTGCCAAATCTTAAATTTGTGTTTTGGAGAAGAGACTATATGAAATAAAACACAAACTCCTTGAGACGACCTCATTGGTTGAGAGTCTGCTTCCCTAAAATGACGTGCACCTACCACATAAGAGGTGAAAGCTTTTCTGACAACTGTCTTGTCATCCTTTTCACATTCGCAGTCTTGCAGGGACCAGGTCCCTTGCAATGTTCTTTGTGAGTTCTTGAGTAGACTTGCTAACTCTCTTTCTCTTTTGAATGAATGAATCTTCTTGTTGTTTGTCATTTGATTATATCGACCAAAAAGAGGTTCTTTGTGAGTTCTAGAGTAGACTTGCAACTCTCTTTCTATTTTGAATGAATGAATCTTCTTGTTGTTTGTTATTTGATTATATCGACCAAAAAGAGTTATTGTCCACTGGACAAACAACCTCATCTATTTCTATTGGTGAAGTATGCTGACGACTTCACCAACCCACTGACAAGCCGACGTTACAGTTGTACACCATTATACATCTGATGGAGAGAACTCTGCCAGGGACTGGGTCTCTTCATTTGTGAGCCACTTAAACAAACAATCTCGTCTGCTATTCCTATTGGTGTAGTACACTGCACTTTTCACCTACCACCTGTCATGACATCTTTACAACTGTACCCCATTTTGAATATGGACGAGAGCACTCTGCAGGGACCGGGTCCCTGCAGTTGTGAAGATCATCAAAACACCTAGAATATAACAAGACTTCTTGACATTTTTCATGTTAAAAATCCTAGTCTTTTTCTCTGAAGGATGTAATTGTCAATTTACTTTCCCAACATTCCTTGAGTCTATCTTGTTTGTGTGCACAATGCTATGATGGATCAAGTAATATGCAAGGTGATATCAATGACCTAAGTTGTTGATTAAGAAAGAAAGTAGATCTACTTATTCTATTCATTATTTTGATCATTAACTTCAACTAATTCTCATTGGTATTTTTAAAATATGTCTTCAGGTTGGAGAACTTTACAATTCATGTAAAATATTTTTAATGTGTTCGCGATGTCTAATAAACATATGGATGAGAATCTAGATTCTCAAAAATGAAAAATTCAAGAGACTTTTGATATGGATGAGCTTAAAACTGGTAGAGGCTTGCATCAAGAACTTGATATTTCTAGAGCTTGATAATCATTGGGAATCTCACTTCAAATCTTTTAGTTGTTTTATTCATAAGTTAGGTACAATTATGGTCATATTTGATAACATTGTTGAAACTGCATATTCTTGGATGAATGATCTAGGGCAATCTAATATATTAGAGTTGTTCAAACATAGTATGTTATATTCATATTGCATTTGATGAAAGAAATTTTAGGAATTACAAATGATCTTAGTAGATGTTTATAAAAACAGTATCAAGACATTACAAATGCAATGCTACTTGTTAAATAGGTCAAAAGAAGGCTGCAAGACTTGAGAAAAAAAATAAAAGATGAAATTTGTTTGTTACAACATTGTGGTACCTATTTTTGATGAGTTGTATGTTAATTCTTAAAGATCACAGAATGAACTTGTTGATTATATTGTTTTTCATCAGTATCATGTTGAAGTATTTTGTAAAATAATTGATTGGCAACTATAACAACTCAATGATCATTTTGATGAGGTGACAATTGACTTACCTTATGGAGTTGCTCGTTTGAATTTGATAGAATCATTTTCAAGTTTTGATATCCAGAAAATAATGAGAAAGACTGCATTATATTCTAATGATTTTGATGAACTTAGTATGTGTGCACTTGAGAATCAACTAGAAAAATAACATTATTGATGTTCGTGATATAGATAAAAGGTTCTCTGATTTACATGGACTTTGTGATCTGGTGAAATTTGTTGTACTTCTACTAGTTGCCACTGGATCCATTGAAAGAGCTTTTTCTGCAATAAATTTTAGGGATAAGGGTATGAAAAATACCTCAACTTTGGTCGGATTTGCTGTTGCGATACCAAACTTTCATGAGGACCTATTACCTCCCTAGACTATTTAATACCGTATTTTAAACATATATATTTGCCCACGTGGGCATAAAAAATAATGCAAAATTATAAATAATAATGTGTCCACGTGGGCACATATATACCTTTAAAATACACTATTAAATAGTTCAAGGGGTAAAAATATAGTATTAAATAGTCTAGGGAGGTAATAGGTCTTTATGAAAGTTTAGTATCGCAACAACAAATCCGACCAAAATTGGGGTATTTTTCAGACCCTTATCCCTAAATTTTACTAAGAATTAATTGCGAAGTCCAATAAATAATGAATTCTTGAGCGGTTGCATGGTTCCTTTTATATATATATATAAAAAAAGATGTGTGTAATGATGTTTCAACTGATGATATTGGTTTGCCTTTTCAAGCAACGAAACATTTCCGAATAGTATCGTAAACGTGCTTGAGAAGTATTAGAAGTGATCTCTTTTTGGAGTTTGTAGTTAGCACTCTAGTTCTGGAGTGAGACATTGTGAAGGGCTATTTTTTTTCTACTTGACATCATTTTTTGCTCTAGTTAAGCATTCTAGCTCTAGATTGACACATTGCAAAGGGGTAACTTTTTCTTTTAATGTAATCACTCATGTTAGTTTTAAGTCTCGAAACAAACTTTTTGTACCGATAATTTATATATTTCTACTTCCTTGAAATTGTGTTTTGTTGGCTTATTCACACGTTTATAATTTTATTTTTTGAAATTTTTGAATAAAAATCTTGGATTTGCCACTGACCACACAACACAGTCAAACACATTCGAATGAAACATTAATTAGTAGCAAACTATAATTAGTTATAACTATAGTTTTGTTAAGTAATTTATTAGTAATTTTTTCTATATTAAATTAAGGGATAAAGCTATGAAAAATACTCCAACTTTGATCGAATTTGTTGTTGCGATACTAAACTTTCATGAGGACCTATTACCTCCCTAGACTATTTAATACCGTATTTTTTATATATCTACCATTGCTCAATTTCTCGCAACTTACTTTTACTTTCTGTATGTGGCATGTGCATGTAGATACTAGAGGTACTCCATAAATGAGCACGGGACACAAGATATACCTGAGATCCTACAGAAGATCCATGAAATAAAAGTTTCTGAATTGAAAAATAGCCAAGCGGGTTTTGAGGAAGAGTGTGAAAGTGATCAACCATACAAGCTCTTGTAAAGATGGATCTTGGACCTAATTCAACGTCAAAAACTAGCTTATGAGAAAGGATTGCCCAAGTCCATATAAGTAGACCAAATTCCCATCCCTTTTCCGATGTGGGAATTCTTAACACTATCGCGCACGCCCAGACCTCGTTAACTGGAGCGTGGACACTATAATATGGGGGCCCAACATCGGTGAACAAAGAAATTGTGATGGGCCGGACTCTGATACCATGTTAAGATGGATCTTGGGCCTAACTCAACCTCAAAAGCTAGCTTATGAAGGGAGGATGCCCAAGTCCATATAAGGAGATCAAATTCCCATCCCTTTTCTGATGTGGGAATTCTTAACAACTCTGTGCTATTTCCCATAGTTTGGGTGGAGCTGCTATTCTAATGTATGTCATAACCTGACGAGTTGAGGAAAAACCCCACAGGCTTTCAAGATTAATCTTGTTATCACCTGCTGGCTTCCATCATGATTCAAATATTGTATTCAGGATGATAGAGTACGTATTCCTAGTGTTATCTCCTTTACTGTTGCCCTTTGTGCCAACTTTCTATATACCCACTCATTTTTTCTGCATGCTGGTCAATAAGTTGGCACGGGACTTCCATAACTTACCTTCAGTTGGAGGCCTTGTGCGAACCTTGATAAGTTATGTGGTTGGTGGAGACAGTTCAAATTGGGTCGGAGCTTTGGGGTTATCACATTACAATATGAATGATATGCCAGCTGTTTCATTTTGCGTGGCACTTCACATGGCACAAGATCAAACGCAGCCGTAAATTTATCATGTTTGACTGTGGGAGTGTTGCTACAAACATGGAATTGAAGTCTATGGATCACCACAGTCCTTAGATTTCGGGGAGTACTATATTTTTGTTGATATTCCTATTGACCTTGTTGCTCGGCAGAAGGACAACGTAATCAGGCCGTCCATGGTTAGGAAGAATTATGACCTGTATCATATAATGAGTTTGAATACGCACATTTGGATTTTACATTTTCTCATTGTGAAGAACTATTCACATATGTAATGTCCAGGTTAATGTTGGTAGGGTATTCGACAAAGCAACCAGCCGAGCAGAAATCATTAATGAATCGGAGAAATTGTTAGGATCCAAAATAATTAATCAGGTGTAATGTGGAAGGTAGCAAAGGAAACCTCAATCGACTTACATCCACAAAGGAGATGAGCAATCAACTATATAAACATGAGAGTACAAAATATAGAGAGAAAAAACCTCAATCAATTCACACGGAATACATGGGAGGTTCACACAAGTGATAACGTATCAAATTTGTGTCCCACAAATTTTCCCTCCTAACCAAAAGTCTCAAAGCCCATAGGACTACATTGTGAATTCTGATTAAGTTAGAAGGAACAACCCTCTTTTTATAGAGTCCCAAACCTTTTCCTACCAGGAAAGGACTAGCTACTCCTAAACGTTTTTCCTAAAAGGAAAACTTATTTATGGTAAGAAACTCAAGGCAAATATAACCGAACAAATCTCCCCCCTGGCCTGAATTTATGATAAAATAAATTTGTCCACCTTCTTCACATGATTTTCAACAGATTGCATCAATTCAAGACAAATAAAAGCTCTCCAAGACTCACTTACAGGAAATGGATTTCTATTTTTCTTCCCATACACACATCCTTCACAAATTTCAAGAGCATCAATTCTAGGCAAACCAAGAACCATATTTCTACGACATAATAATTGTAATCCCTTTACATTCAAATGAGCATACCACAAATGCCACAAATTAGCTTCTGTATTGCCTTTGGTAATTAATGCAAAACTTTTAACATAAAAAACTTTAAGAGGAAACATTCTATTTTGAGTCATTTGAATGTCAACAATTTTGTGTCTTGAATTTTTTTCTTGAATGCTACGGGAATCGTCATCAAACAAAATTGAATATCCACACAATTCATCAGTTTCCCAACACTTAAAAAGTTATGGGATAAACAAGGAACATATTGCAACCATGGAGAAGTTTGACATTACCTTAAGAAGTTTTTAGAGCGATTGTGCCTTTCCCGTCGACTGTCATTGCCTTGTCATTTCCAAGACGAACTTCTGACTTCTCTAATTCATCAAGTTCTTTGAACAATGACCTTCTGCCAGACATGTGGTTGGAGAAACCACTATCAATGTCCATACGTCATTTGAACCAACATCTATTGTGGAGTGAGCCATGACTTCCGTTTAGTCCAGCAATCAACTTTCTTGTGCCCCATTTTTCTGCAATAGCGACACTGAATATTGCTCTTGAATTGTCGGTGGTCACAACCAAACTGAGCTCGTCCTCTACCAAACCTATCCATGGAAACTACTTCTGCCGTCATAGCCTCTGGCATTTGAAACTTCTGAGTTTCCTTTGAAAGAAGACTCCCCCTTGATCTGAAATGCCTTTTCTTCACCCTTTTCTTGAGAAGCATTCAGTCTATGCTCATGAGCTTGCAATTAATTCATCAAAAGCATAATTATATAAATCAAGGAACTCCTTAATAGCAGCTACGACATGATGAAATTTTTTATTAAGACTTCTCAAAACTTTAGAAACTATAGTTTCATCGGTAATTTTTTCACCGTATGCCTTCATATGATTGACAATTGCACTCACCCGAGATAAGTAGCCTTGCACAGATTCACTACTTTTAATGGATGAATTTTTGAAATCACGTTGGAGTGATTGGAGTTTAACATTCATTACCTTTGTCAAGTCGTGGAATTTTTTTTTTGGAATATCCCATGCCTGCTTTGAGGTTTCTACAATAGCAATTCTGGAAAAAATTGTGTCATGCATTGCTTTCTTGATGTGAAATAAAACCTTGGAGTCCTTCTTTTTGTTCTCCCGCAATCCTTGTGCTTCATCCTCCTCAGTATAGCCCTTCTCCACCAAATCCCACAATTCTTGAGACTTGAAAAAAGTCTTCATCTTTATGCTCCAAAATTTGTATTTATCCTCATTAAAGATGGGAATTAGTAGTTGAGATGTGGTAGATGCTCCATGGGTAGCCATTCTTTGCTATCAATTGTCACTTTCTTCTTGCTACTAATTTGCACTCAGTTTGACCTAACCTGGCTCTTGATACCAATTTTGTCGAATAATAAAGAAAGAAGAAACAACGTATAAGAAGAAAAAAGAAGAGTTGCAGAGAACATTCACGTTATATTTCTGATATTTTTAAAGCAAATACATAGGACACCTTAAATATGAATTAAGACTCAATCACCTAAGAAAAACATGACCCACTAACTTAACCACAACCTTATCCACTAAAGTAAATTTTAGCAACTAACAGAGATATGCTTTGACTCAACTAGGACTCCTAACAAACGTGTTACTCTGCCAACTAAATAGGAATCTCTAATTACGTTTGAATCAATATTCAACACATATTTCCTAAGTCATCCTCTGTTACCTCTATAACACCTCAGTCTTAGAAAGATCTAATTTAGAAAGAACTAATTTGGAAAGAGATAACTTGAGATTTGTTCAAGTTAAACTTAAGTTGTGAGTTTTGGATCAACTTGAAATGACCATAATTATTAGTACAGGATGAGTTAGGCGCCTCATAAGATATCAAATGAAACGTCTTTGGATCCTCTTTCCAACGCCACCAAGTTTGCTAAAATTCGAGTTCAGATGAGGGAGATATGTCTGTTTGAGTTTAGCTTATCCAATTAAGGAAATTTACCCGAATTAATGGGGGGTATTTTGTTTTTTTCCTTACCCCTTTAGCTTTAAACGTTTTTGGAAATATTTTAGGGGTCTAAATTGATTTAGATCAGTTTCATAATTCAAAATCACGCTTAGTGTTTTCAGAGGAGTTCAAGAGGAGGAAACCAGGAGGATTTCAAGAGTTCGCCAAGATTTCTTGCGAATCAAGGATTTGTTTCGCCAAATTAAGATATATAAGTTTTCATAGTGTTGGGTACGTTCACCCACACTCTGATCATGCAAATTCCATCAGTAATTTTGTTCTTGAGGTTGAATGATTTGAATTCTTGATGGGTGTTCTTGAAGTTTTGTTCTTCATGCTTTGTTTATGGAGTTGATGAATTCTTGAGGTGAGGATTTCGATTTTTGAGGGTTGTTCTTGAGGAAAAGTGAGTAGATTATCGTGTACTTGTATTAGGTTATTGAATCTAAGGAAAATTTGAGGAAAACAATCGATTCTAGGTGAATTAGGGTCAAAAAGTTAGAAGAAACATTTGTTGGATCGTTCTGGGAAGGGGTTGGGGCGCCGCGCCCCAGATGTGCCAGGAAGGTTGGAGTGGGGCCCAACAGTGCGCTAGAATTATCCCCCTGTAGTTGGAGGCCTGGTGTGACGCGCCACCCCTACGCCCGGAGCGTCAGGCCACCTTATTCTTCGTTCATCGATCCGTACTTGTCCCTCCGAGTTGAGATTTCATTCCTTTCTTAATCCTAACTATCTAAACCACATTTAATCATCACGAGATCCTTCATATCATGAATAATAATTCTTGAATTCATAATTTAATTCAAGACTGATTGAAGAGTAGAGTTCGAGGGTGTTCTTTTGAGTCATTTGAGAAGTCTTTTGCAACATTTAATAACCTGTTTTAAGACTCGAGGATGAGGAGAGTTTAGTTTCATTTTTCAAAATGAATATATAATAACTAAGCATTCCCAACAGTAAATGTTTTTACATCTAAAATGAGAGGAAACATCGATTTCCAAAAGAGTTCATGAGGAGATTTTGAGTATAATCTCTTTTAAGAGAACCTTTTGAGTAATAATCTCAAAGTTTGAGGATGAGGAAATGTTTTTAAACATATGAGCTTAGTTATATTATTGGGAGTAGAATTCAGCACCGATATGGAGACGAGTTCAAACAACTCAAAGTCCCCATAAACCAAGTAGCCAACGTGGGTAGAAAGAGTCATATTTTTTAGATGATTCCATTTTACTTTTTAAGCATAGTTTAGTGGATCCACTTAGTTGAGGATGTCTTATACTCCAGCAAGGTATAAGACGGTTCTCGCAGCGTGGGCGAAACGTTGTATCATCACATAGCTCAGAATGATTGTTGTCGGTTAGAGAATCTCCCAAATTAGAGTTATTATTATATTTTTAAATAAATTCAGCTGTTATCTACTATTTTAAACGCTTTATTTAAACTACATCTTTATTGTTGTGTTATACTATATTGAGTTGAGTATCCATGAATTGAGGTTGAGTTGAGTGCAGATGAGGTGAGTATGTTTCATTTCCAAGTTTAAGCTTTTATGTTATGTTTAGTGTTCCCCTTAAACACTCATACATTCAATGTACTAATGCCATTTGGCTTGCATTATTTCATGATGCATATATAGCAGATCAGGGTCTTTAACAGGCGCTTCGTTGATACCGCTTGCAATCCCAGAGTTTCTTTTGTGAGCCTCCTTGCTTCTAGAGGATTCCCCACTTTTATTTTTTCAATTGTTAGGATGATTGGGGTCTTTTATCGACATCCATCTTGGCACTTAGAGGCTTCATAGATAGTAGAAGTTTGAGAAGTTTGTTTTATTTTCAGTTGTTACTATTTTAGACTTGAGTCGCCTTCTTGTGGCTAGTGAATGTTTTAATACATTATGAGTTATTTCCTTTAAAGGCATTTGAGAAAAGTTTTGTTTTGAGTTCATTTATTGTTGAGTAATTCTTTCGTTTAAAGTTGAGTAAGGCCAAGGGTTCGCTTGGGCCCAACAATTGTTCTCGACTGCTGGCCACGTCAGGGTGTAGGCTCGGGGTGTGATAAACTTGGTGTCAGAGCACAAATTTCAAGAGTCCTAGGGTGTCTATGAAGCTGTGTTTGTAGAGTCCTAGTTATCGGTGTGAAGCGCACCCCATCTATAATTAGGACGCTGCGACATTTAGTACCTATCTCACTTCTTTCATACTCTTTTAGTGCGACAGAGTTCAACTCTATAAAGTTTCTTTCTAATTCATGCTTGCATATATTTTTAAGATCATGCCTCAACCAAGAGATGTTCGAGGTCGTCCTGCTAGGAGAAATGATGATCCTCAGGATCAAGGGTCCCTAATGCACCAGAAGTGCAACCCCAAATAGAGGTCACTAATGCTGAGTTTCGGGATGCTATCCAGATGTTGAGTCAAGTTGTGACCAACCAAGATGGGCAACAAAGTGGGAATCGACCGGATGTGGCTGATACATCCAAGATCCGTGAGTTCTTAAGGATGAATCCTGCAGACTTCACAGATTCAAGTGTCACTGAGGATCCGAAAAACTTTGTGGAAGAGTTGTGTTAAGTGTTTGAGGTGATGCATGTTGTAGATGCTGAGCGTTTGGAACTAGCTGCATACCAACTAAAGGGTGTTTCTAGAGTTTGGTACGATGAATAGATGAAGAGTAGAGCTGAGGGTGCACCAATTTTGTGTTGGGGTTTGTTCGAAGAGGCCTTCATGGGGTGTTTCTTTCCCCATGAACTTAGAGAGGGAAATGTAAGAGAAGTCCTCACTCTTAAGAAGGTATCAATGAGTGTGAATGAGTACAACCTCAAGTTAACTAAACTCTCCCGTTATGCTCCGGAGATGGTTGTTCATATGAAGAGCAGGATAAGCTTGTTTGTGTCTGGGTTGTCTAGTCTGTCAAGCAAATAGGGTAAGGCTGCAATGTTGATAGGGGACATGGACATAGCAAGACTGATGATCCATGTGCAACAGGTTGAGGAAGATAAGTTGAGATATCTAGAAGAGTTCCGAAACAAGAAGGCTAAGACAATAGGAAATGAGTCCGGGCAGCAGAAGAGTAATATGAACCGGTCATTCTTTCAACAAAATCCAAATGGACCTACTTCATTATTTGCTAGCGCACATGCACCGAAGAACAGATGTGAGTTTAATAATCAGAATTCTCAGAACTTTAGAGCTAGACCTGCACAATCTCAAGGTAGTGTGGCACAGGGAGGTAATTGGACACCTACGTCTGCTAAGTGCGGTAGAAACCATCTAGGAACTGTCGTGATGGCTCCACTGGTTGCTTCAAGTGTGTTAGAATGGTAACTTCCTGAGAGACTGCCCTAAGCACAGACATGGTAGTGGGAATGGGGGCAATAGAGCCCAATCTTCTTCAGTGGCTCCGCCAAACAGATCTACACCTAGATGAGCTACTTCAGGAAAAGGCGGAGGAGCAAACTGTTTGTATGCTATCACCAGTTTTCAAGAACTAGAGAATTCCAGATGTTGTCACTAGTATGAGCAAAGTCTTTACTTTTGCTGTATATGCATTACTTGATCATGGTGCGAGTCTATCTTTTGTTACTCCATATATTGCTTTAAGGTTCGAGATTATTTCTGAACAACTTCTTGAGCCCTTCAATGTTTCCATGCTTGTTGGTAAGTCTATTCTAGCTGGGAGAGTTTATCATGATTGTACCATTTCTATCAATCACAAGGACATCATGGCTGACTTAGTTGAGTTAGATATGGTGGACTTTGATGTTATTCTAGGTATGGACTGGCTTCATGCATATTATGCCTCAGTTGATTGTAGAACTCGAGTAGTTAAGTTCCAGTTTCTTAATGAGCCAGTTTTGAGTGGGGGAGTAGTTCAACAGTGCCTAAGGGTCGTTTTATTTCATACCTTAAGGCTAGAAAGTTAGTTTTCAAGAGGTGTATCTATAACTTAGTTCAAGTTAATGACTCTAGTGTTGACACACCACCTATTCAATCAGTTCCAGGTGTGAGTGAGTTTGAAGAGGTCTTTCCATATGATCTTCTCGGAGTCCCCTTGAGAGAGAAATAGACTTCGGTATAGATATTCTTCCTGATACTTAACCTATCTCTATTCCTGCTTATAGAATGGCTCCAGCTGAGTTAAAAGAGTTGAAAGAGCAGTTGAAAGACCTTCTTGATAAAGGTTTCATTCGACCATGTGTCTCACCTTCGGGGTGCTCAGGTCTTATTTTTGAGGAAGAAGGACAGTTCTCTTATAATTTGTATTGATTACCACCAATTGAACAAGGTTACTATAAAGAATACGTATCCCCTTCTGAGAATTGATGATCTTTTTCGATCAACTTCAGGGGTGCCACTTGCTTTTCTAAGATAGACCTCAAATCTGTCTATCATCAGTTGAGAGTAAGATATAGTGATATTCCAAAGATAGCTTCCAGGACCCGATATGGTCATTATGAGTTTCTTGTCATGTCATTTGGTTTGACTAATGCTCCTGCAGCATTCATGGATCTTATGAACAAAGTGTTTAAGCGTTATCTTGATATGTTTGTTATCATATTCATTGACAACATTCTAATTGATTCGATGGGAGGATCATGCTTGTCATCATAGAGTAGTTCTCCAAACTCTCAGAGAAAGAGAGTTGTATGCCAAATTTTCCAAGTTTGAGTTTTGGACTGAGTCTGTGGCGTTCTTAGGCAACATGGTTTCTGCTGATGGGATTCGAGTTGATACTCAGAAGATTGAGGTAGTGCAGAATTGGCCTAGATCCACATCTCCAACTGATATTAGGAGTTTCTTGGGATTGGCTGGTTATTATAAAAGGTTCATCGAGGGGTTCTCAAATATTTCATCCTTGTCAGAAGCTTGTGAGAAAAGCTTACATGAATTGAAAACACGGTTGACTATTGCCCTAGTGTTGACCTTTTCCGTAGGGTACACAAGGCTTGGTTGTATATTGTGATGCATCCAGAGTTGAATTTGATTGTGCATTGATGCAGAATGACAAAGTTATAGCTTATGCCTCCAGACATCTTAAGGTTCACGAGAAGAATTATCCAACCCATGATTTAGAGTTGGCAGCTATAGTGTTTGCTTTAAAAATATGACGTTACTATCTTTATGGTGTTCATGTCGATGTGTTCACTGATCACAAGAGTCTTCAATATGTATTCAGTCAGAAAGAGCTTAATCTTAGACAGAGGAGGTGGTTGGATTTACTCAAGGATTTTGACATGAGTATTCTCTATCACCCAGGTAAGGCTAATGTTGTTGCTGATGCCTTGAGCAAGTTCTCTATGGGTAGTACTGCCCATGTTGAGAAGGACAAGAAAGAATTATCCAAAGATGTGCACAGACTTGCACGGTTAGGAGTCCAGTTAATGGATTCCAATGAAGGTGGAGTGGTGGTGATGAATGGGGAAGAATCATTACTAGTGTCCGAAGTGAAAGAGAAACAAGAACAAGACTCTGTTTTGCTTGAATTGAAGGCAAATGTTCATAAGCAAAAAATTATGGCTTCATTGCTAAGTGCCCGAATTGCCAACAAGTAAAGGTAGAGTAACAGAGTCCTGGTTGTATGGCTTAGAACATAGATCTTTTAGAATGGAATTAGGAGATGATCAATATGGATTTCATTACTAGTTTACTGCGGTCTCGCAGGCAGCATGATTCGATTTGGATGATTGTAGATCAGATGACTAAATCGGCCCATTTCTTGCCGATAAAGACTAACTTCTCAGCAGAAGATTATGACATATTATATATTCAAGAGGTAGTCATACTTCATGGAGTTCCGGTATTTATTATTTCAAATAGAGGTGCACAATTCACCGAACAATTCTGGAAGTCTTTCCAAAAAGGCTTGGGTTCGAAGGTAAATTTAATCACTGCTTTCCATCCTCAGACTGATGGTCAAGTAGAGCGCACAATTCAGACTTTAGAGGATATTTTGAGGGTGTGTGTGATCTATTTCAAGGGTAATTGGGATGATCACTTACCTCGCATTGAGTTTTCTTACAATAACAATTATCACTCTAGCATCTAGATAGCTCCTTGTGAGGCTCTTCATGGGTGAAAATCTAGATCTCCTATTAAATGGTTTGAGGTTGGTGAAGCTAGGTTGATAGGGCTAGACTTAGTTCATAAAGCTATGTTGAAAGTGAAGATCATTCAAGAGAATTAGAAAACAACGCAAAGTTGTCAGAAATCCTATATAGATGTTAGGAGGATAGACTTGGAGTTGAGGTGGATATTTGGGTTTATTTGAAGGTTTCACCCATGAAGGGTGTTGGCAAAAAGGGGATGCTTTGTAGAAAAAAGGGGATGCTTTGTCCCGGTATATTGGTCCTTACAGGATATCCAAGAGGATTGGCAATGTATCCTACGAGTTGGAGCTACCATCAGAGTTAGAAGCAGTCCATCCGGTGTTTCACATTTCTATGTTGAAGAAGTGTATGGGAGATCCTTCAGTTATTATACCTACACAAAATATTAGTATTAAGGATAGCCTATCTTATGAGGAGATTCCCATCCAGATTCTGGATCGTCAGATTCGCAAGTTGACAACCAAGGAGGTTGCATCAGTCAAGGTCTTATGGAGAACCAATTTGTTGAGGAAGCTACTTGGGAGGCTAAGGAGGATATGAAGAAAATATACCCACATCTTTTTGCTTCCCGAGAAGCTTCAAACCAAGGTACTAATTCTTTTCTTGGTACTCTTTAAGTTGAGATGTTGAATTATGTTGTGTTAAATTGTATGCTGGTGTTAGATGTTGCCACCATTAGTTATATTTAGAGTAACCTCATTCGAGGATGAATGTTACCAAGGGGGAGATATTGTAACACCTCGTTCTTAGAAAGAACTAATTTAGAAAGAACTAATTTGGAAAGAACTAACTTGAGATTTGTTCAAGTTAAGCTTAAGTTATGAGTTTTGGGTCAACTTCAAACGACCATAACTTTCAGTACAAGATGAGTTATGTCGCCTATACGATATCAAATTAAAGGTCTCAGGACCCTCTCTCCAAGGCCACCGAGAATACTAAAATCTGAGTTCGAACGAGGGAGATATGTCCGTTTTAGTTCAACCTGTCAAATTAAGGAAATTTACCCAAATTAATGAGTGGTGTTTTGGTCTTCTCCTTACCTCTTTATCTTTAAACCTTTTTGGAAATATTTTAGGGGTCTAAACTTATTGAGATCAGTGTTCATAATTCAAAAATACGCTTAGGGTCTTGAGAGGAGTTCAAGAGGAGAAAACAAGGAGGAGTTCAAGCATTCGACAAGATTTCTTGCGAATGGAGGACTTGTTTCGCCAAATTAAGGTATGTAGGTTTTTATAGTGTTGAGTTTTCACGCCAATCATGTGAATTTCATCCGTAATTTCGTTTTTGAGGTTGAATTATTTGAATTCTTTATGTGTTCTTGAGGTTTTGTTCTTCATGCTTTGTTTATGGATTGATGAATTCTTGAGGTGAGGATTTCGATTTCTGAGAGTTGTTCTTGAGGAAAAGTGATTATATTCTCGTCTACTTGTATTGGATAATTGAATCTAAGCAAAATTTGAGGAAAACAATTGATTCTAGGTGAATTAGGGTAAGAAAACGAGAAGAAAAATTCATTGGATTATATTGGGAAGGGGCTGGGGCACCGCTCCCCAGATACTCTAGGACGGCTGGCGTGGGGCCCAACAGTGCGCCATAATTGGCCCCCAGTAGTTGGAGGCCTGGCACAACACACCACCCCTACGCCCAAAGCGTCAGGCCACCTTCTTCTTTGTTCATCGATCTGTACTTGTCCCTCCGAGTTGATCTTTCATTCCTTTCTTAATCCTAACTATCTAAACCACGTTTAATCATCACGAGATCCTTCATATCATGAATAATAACTCTTGAATTCATAATTTAATTCAAGATCGACTTAAGAGTAGAGTTCGAGGGAGTTCTTTTGAGTCATTCGAGAAGTCTTTTGCAACTTTTAAAAACATGTTTTAAGACCTGAGTACTTGAGTATGAGGATGATGAGAGTTGAGTTTCATTTTTAATGAATATATAAGAACTAGGTATTCCCAAGAGTAAATGTTTTTACATTTAAAATGAGAGGAAACACTGATTTCCAAATGAGTTCAGGAGGACTTTTTGAGTATAATCTCTTTTAAGAGAACCTTTTGAGTAATAATATCAAAGTTTGAGGATGAGGAAATGCTTTTAAACATATGAGCAGAGTTATATTGTTGAGAGTAGTATTGAGCACTGATATGTGGAGGAGTTCAAACAACTCAAAGTCCTCATAAACCATGGAGCCAACGTGGTTAGAAAGGGCTATACTTTTTAGATGATTCCTTACTACTTTTTAAGCATAGTTTAGTGGATCCACTTAGTTGAGGATGTCTTATACTCCGGTAAGGTATAAGATAAATTTCACAGCATGGCGAGACGTTATATCATCACATATCTCATAGTGATGGTTCTCGGTTAGAGATTCTCCCAAATAAGAGTTATTATTGTATTTTTAAATACATTGAGTTGTTATCTACTGTTTTAAATGCTTAATATAAATTGCATCAGTATTGTTGTTTTTATACTGTATTGAGTTGAGTATCCATGAGTTGAGGTTGAGGTTGAGTTGAGTGGAGATGAGGTGAGTATGTTTCATTCTTTCCAATTTCAAGATTTTATGTTATGTTTAGTGTTCCCCTTACATGCTTGTACATTCATTCTACTGATGTCATTTGTCCTGCATCGTTTCATGATGTAGATACAGGAGATCAAGGTCATCAACAGGCGCTTCGTTGATACCACCTGCAGTCCCAGAGTTGCTTTGGTGAGCTTCTTTGCTTTCGGAGGATTCCCAACTTTTATTTGTAGTTGTTAGGATTATTGGGGGTCTTGTCCCGACATCCATCTTAGTACTTAGAGGCTTTATAGACCGTAGAGGTTTGAGAAGTTTGTTTCATTTTCAGTTGTTAATGTATTAGACTTGAGTCATCTTCTTGTTACTAGTGAATGTTTTAACACATTATGAGTTATTTCCTTTAAAGATATTTGAGAAAAGTTTTTTTGAGTTCATTTATTGTTGAGTAAGTCTTTTGCTGAGAGTTGAGCCAGGCCAAGGGTTCGCTTGGGGTTAGATTTGCTTCTCGAGTGTCAGCCACGTCGAGGGTGTAGGCGCGGGGCATGACAACCTCTACTTTCCCTTGGGCTAATCCTTATACTTCATTATTTAACTTCTCCATGGATTTTGGATGTCTCAAAAGCTCTGCCATTATCCACTCTATAGTTGTATAGATTGTATCTATACCACCAGCAAAATTATCCTACGCATTAAACAGAAACACACACACACAACAAAACTAAATTTTTATGCTGGATTATGTGTGTATGATTAGGTGCATGTGGAAGCATAACAAAAATATTCTAACACATCACCAAGTTTATTACAACGAAACAATATGGTAGTGTGAATTCTAATTAAGTTTTTGGAAGATAGTATGAGAGATGCTTACTTACCAAGATGATAACTTTCAATAAATCCCTTTGAAGAAGAAAACCAATTTCCTTTCCATTCTGAATTTCCAACAAAATGTCTACGATGTCTTTATTACTATATTCTCCTTTCTTGTTCCTACTAATGTGTTCTTCAATCACACTCTCCAAAAATGTATCCAACTCTTTAGCCACTTTCTCCACTTTGGTGTCAAGAACAGTGATTCTATTGACCCATTCAAGCCATGGAATATAATCCCTAATGCTAAAAGTAACCAAAAGTGACCTTAGAGTTCATTCCACCTTAGAGTTCATTATATTTCCTCCCTAAGGCCACTCTGCTTACTATGTTATTGGTGAGAGAACAGAAACAATCTCTTAAATCTGTCACTATATTTTCTTTCTTTATTATTATTTTTTGTCCATTGCTTTTCCTATATCTCTTTTATCACATAGGGGGTAGAGAAAGGGAAATAAGGTAGGAGGTGAGAATCAAATCCTCACCACCAATGTAAAGCTGAGGTAGCCAACTAACTGAACTTAAGATCACCATTTTAGAATACTATACTAATGTCTCTACAATGATTTGCTTCTCCAAACAACAAACACCCTTATTCCAAATAGTGGCTTTTATAGTTTGGCTCTTGAAGTGTCTGACTCGATGACTTTGTTTATCAACTACTGGAAATAGGTGGCCTTTATCAATTATTACTCGACACCATTTTAATTAATCTATAAGCAGGATAGATAGTTAGAGTTAACTATTTAGAAGGATATTCAGGTGATTTGACTTTCCAATTTAGAATTTTACATTGATATCGATATTGATATAGATATAAATATAGATGTGATGTAGGTATATGGGGCATAGTCTTGAGGGACGTACTAGTTGGTGCAAGAAACTAGGATGGTATTTTATGAATGTATTCTTATGTAACATTGATCTAGACATGGACGCCAATTGTCCAGCTTCATTATACTTGAATGTCTTAAGTCGTAAGGACTGTTTTTTGTTGCACACAAATTTGCTAAATTAATACCATACCGTACGTGTTGAAAGGTGCAAAATGGTTTTAAACTTCCATAGATAGTTAATTAGTTCGGGTTACTTTGATATGCAAACTTGAACAAATGATGAAGATATTTTTATGTAATATGAGAGAACTGAAAAACCGCCATCCAACTTTTATTTTGTCGTCCTACACTTTCGCTAAATCAATTTTGTTCCCCGACTTCTCAAAGACTTGAGATCTGAAAAAAATACTAGCCTAATTAAGTGAGATTGGCACTAGGAAATTTAAAAGTTACACATAAGCAAAAACGACCATACATAGAAATGTCGATATGGACAAAAGAGTTTGAAAGAAGGGTTTATGATTGGAAGCTTTCTGGGAGATGATGGTAGCTTTTTTTTATTATTTGAAGTAGTAAAGAAGGATTGATGAATGAAGAAAATGAAGAGAAACAGAGAAATTAGAAGAGCATACCATGGATGATCCATTCTTTCTTTCTTACTTTTTTTTTGTCAACTAGAAAATCTAGAATTGAGTACATAAATGGAAACAAGTAGTGTGAAAATATTGCCTCATTTTTAATTTGTGTACAATGTTTTTCAGAGTAGCTTCACAGCACATTGTACAACTCAAACAACTTTGCATTAGTTGAAGGAAAATGACTTACCTCCAAAAAGTAAGGAAAACATTCATCATGCTTTGTGATTTGATTTGAAAATCAATGTAGACATCTAAGAAAAGTAAAAAAATACATTCAAGACATCACGACGTATTAAGAGTGCACGAAGGGCATGTAGATTAAGCAGAGACAGTAATAGGGCAGATCTCCTTTGGCATGTCAGCTAAAATATACAATTACATGCCAATAGAGAGTAGCCCTATCATTGTTTCACTTATAAATTCAATAATATATTTTAATTCACCAGCTCTCATTTTCTTCTTCCTCTGGTTCACAACAAAAGAGCATTCAATGCTTTTATAGGCATTGCTTCTCAGTTTAAGAGACGGTATAAACTAGGGGTGTCAAATGGGCGGGTTGGGTTGAAATTGAAGATATTAAAATGGGTTGAAATTAAAATCGGATTGGGTCTTGACCCGCTCAAGTTTACTTTGGGCTCAAATGGGTTGGGCTCAAATGGGCTAAAAAATAGGTTGGGTCTTGACCCACCCAATTTGACCAGGTTAATCTCAATAATTTTAACATAGTGATATTTAACTTTTATAATCACAATTCAAATTTTAGCTCAAGTTTTTTTTTAAAAAAAGTAACAAATGGATAGATAAAATCCTAAAAGATGTTAAATAGATAATAATTCATACCTTTAATATAGGAACATATCATAGTAAAGAGTTTTAAAACGGGTTGAAATTGGAGATTGAATTGGGCTTAATTGAGGATTCTATTAAAATAGATTGAGATTGAACCCAGTTCAAATTATCTTGAGCCAACCCTTAAAATTATGGGTGGGTTGGGCGGGTTACATAGGTTTGGGTTCATTTTTTATGCCCCTAGTATAAACCCTTGGAGAGAATCAACATATCCTATGTGATTTTTGGTTCTAGTTGTGGTCTGCAGATATCTTCTTGCATTATGGGATTGCTCTTTCTAGAGTAAAAAAATGTGGTAACTTTCTTATCCTTTACAATTTCATTTCCAGAAAGCAACTCCGTTAAATATATTTTCACCAGATTCTCTCAGGAAAAAGATGCTGCATGATTTTATGCCTTTGAAGTGTGTGCCCTTCGCAATCAAGGAGTGAAATACAACATATCCTTTTATCATATTCCTTATTTTTTCCTGTTCTTCTTTTCTCTTTTACATATTCTCCGCTACATTTTCTATTTGGTTTTGATTGTTGTTATTCATGTGGCTTTCGACTTCCCTAATTCTACTCTTGCTTATGTTATGGAATTTTTAGGATTCCAGCTCTTTTAGAGTACTACTTCCTTTATTCCAAACAATGGCTTTTATAGTTTGGCTCTTGAAGTGTCTGACTCGACAACTTTGTTTATCAACTGCTGGAAATAGGTGTCCTTTATCAATTATTACTTGATACCATTTTAATTAATCTACAAGTGGGTTATATATTTAGAGTTAACTAATTAGAAGGATATTCAGGTTATTCAACTTTCCAATTTAGAAGTTTACATTAATATCGATATTGATATAGATATCAATATAGATGTGATGTAGGTATATGGGGCATAGGTTTGAGGGAAAGACTAGCTGGTGCAAGAAACTAGGATGGTATTTTATGAATGTATTCTTATGTAACATTGATCCAGACTTGGACGCCAATTGTCCAGTTTCATTATACTTGAATGTATTAAGTCATAAGGACTATTTTTTGTTGCACACAAATTTGCTAAAGTAATACCATACCGTACGTGTTAAACAGTGCAAAATGATTTTAAACTGCCAAAGATAGTTAATTAGTTCGGGTTAGATTGATATGCAAATTGGAGAAATGACGACACTTTTGAGTAATATGAGAGAGCTCAAAAACCGCCATCCAATTTTTATTTTGTCGTTCTACACTTTCTCTAAATCAATTTTGTTTCCCAACTTTTTCTAAAAGACTTGAGATCTGAAAATTTTACTAGCCTAATTAAGTGAGACTGGACATAGGAAATCGAAAAGTCACACGAAAGAAAAAATGACCCTACATAGAAATGTCGATATGGACAAAAGAAGAGGAAAATGATGAATATGACCACGGATATCTTGTAAAAGAGTCAAGTGAGATACTTCATAGTCACAAAAAAGAATCTAATTAAGCGAGAATAGCATTCGAAAACCAAAAAGACACAAAATGAAATGGTAAAAGGGATACGAAAGTTTCCCATTTTCTGACCCTAGAAAAAGCAAGAAGACATAAAACTGGAAGGATATGTTGATTCTCCATGGGTTGATACTTTATACCGTCTCTTAAACTGAGAAGGAATGACCTATATAAGCTTGGAAGGCTCTGGTGTGATGAAACAGAAGCAGAAAAATGAGAAAAAAAAGAGTTGGTGAATAAAAAAGTATTCTTGAATTTATAAGGGAAACAGTGGTAGGGCTAGTCTCTATTGGCATGCACATACATATTTAAGCTGACATGCCAAAGGAGAGTTGCCTGTCTCTGCTTAATGTAATTCTGATGCAACACATATTGTATCCGCCACTAGTAAGTCACTATGTTCTTCTCTAACAAGAAGAAACAGTGATAGGGATACTCTCTATTGGCATGCGGTTATTTATTCATCACATATTTAAGATGAAATGCCAAAGGAGAGTTGCAGGAGTTGTTTACATACTCTATCCACCGCTTTTGAGTTAATATGTTCTTCGCTAAAACCTGAAACTAAATTTCCAGCAGGGTGGCCCAATGTTATGAACCAAGTTAACTCTGTAAGGGCGTATGATCAGTTAGAAGTTGTGAACGAGATTGGGCTGAGTAAAATGTTGAAGTGTTTTATATGGGATTCAAGCCCAATTATCATTTGGTTAAAAGGGAGAAAGAGTTGGGTTTATGCATATTGGATAAAAATGTCCACCCTCTTGTTCTTCTAGAGTCTAAGCTTTTCATCCCCATTCTTATCTCGTTTGTCACACCCCGAGGCTACCCCTAGACGTAACACGGGACCTAGGATCACGAGTGAGCCCAAGCTAACCCTTAGTCTAGCATATATCAAGCATACTGAAAATAACTAGGTAAAACATGTACTTGCGGAAGCTAAAAATAATGGATATCTGAAATGGGGAAAAATTCAACTAGTCTAAATATATATAGATATAAAATAATAGGAGTTTAATGATAACTGAAACAACAACTTAACAACTCAAGGAAGCATGGCTCGCTTGTTAGGCTTTATGTATTTTCTTTTCTATGACCCACATAGGCACAGTGACCCTACCCTATAAAGTGAAACAAAAAGCAGTAATTAGAATATACAAGTTAGTGAAGTCATATTTAATAACTTAAACAACAAAATTACATTTAAGATCAGCACAATCTGTAGATTGGTATACATTAAGACATACAGAAATCGTTTAAGAAAACAAACACTTTTTTAAAAAAATAAGACCAAACTCACTGGCCCAAATAGGAGTCAATCAACTGGACTCGTTGCTTAAATGCCTAACTTAAACAACCGTATATGTGCTAAACTAAACCCATTAATGCATAAAGAAAACCAACATCATGGCGTAAGAGATCACACATCTAATACTTATAAGAAGTTATAGCCTTAAATTTTAGCATAAAGAGCAGTTAATGACAGCAAAATTATATCCCAAACAAGGATTAAAGAGACAACAACCAAAGCCATTTTAAGATGAAGAACATGCTGGCAAAAGAATGAGAATAGGGGAAACAATTGCATGACCAAAAAGTTAAACTAAGAAAAGATTGTGAAAGAGACAATTAGAAGAACTTAGTGAAAACATACTCAAACCATAACATATCAACAGTAACTAAGAAATTTAGAAAGATTAGGAGTGTATCAACAATATGCTAACGTATGAATCCAAAAAACACCATCATAATCTTATGCAGAGGATGCAGAACATTGGTAAGTTTACGAGATATTTTCGCGAGTCAAATATACAAACAAGGAATGCTTCTTATTCATGACAACAATAAGATCAACATGATAGAACTCATGACAAATCAAAAATCCATAAAAGAAAACATATCGACAGAAAAAAGAGGAGTTTTACCTTGCAAGACTAGGATGGCGATTTTAACACTGAAGCTTACACCACCACAAGCTCTATAATAAAATACGATGAGGATGAATAAATAAAATTCCCCTGCCTCCAATCTCTAAAACTTGTCCTTAAACAGGGAAAAGAGAAACGGTCATTTATAGGGGAAGTCTGGGCGATTTATTGTTGTGAACATTGGAATTGCATGCTGAGAATTAGTGGGTTATGAATGGGAACAATTGGGAACATAGATGTGGGCTTATGATATGGGCCAAAATTGGCTGAAAACTGTATTAAGGATATAGCTAATTTAGCCAAAAATAAATTTAATTGGTAAATTTGGCTAAAAATTAAATAAGACAAATTAATTAATATCCATAAAAGGTACTAATTATATAAAAATGTATATATTATTCAAAAATTGTAAAAATAACTTTAAAATAATTTGAATTTTATAAAACTAATTATTTCAAATCGTTTTGAAATTAAAGAAGCTCGAAAGTTAATCCATGTTGTGGAGGGTCAAAATTGGGT